>WBNQ01033769.1:2022-46624 GCA_013401375.1 Spizella passerina | reverse complement strand
TCTTCAGATGACAGCTCAGAATGACAGCATGTAAGAACCTTGCCTGCTTAGTGGAGTTTTTCTTCAAGCTATTCCATGGAAAAAAAAAAAAATCAACCCGTGTCAAGTAATCTGACCAAACATGCAAACCAGGAACTCCTTCAAACAAAGGGGGTGCCAACCACAATTAAAATGTCACAATTATACTAAAGAAATCTAACGCAAAGAGATACCAAAGTCTAACGTATGAATGGCGGGCATGGCAAGTATCTGAAAAACTCAGGCTACCAGTAAGGCAATAAGATCATCAACAATTATCCCCAAAAAACACACTTCCCTGAAACTATATGAAGTGCATTTGTAGCTCCTCCATATTTCAGTCTATTCTGGAGATGTATTTTTTAGTATAGCTTTGGAGTGACTCTTTCAGAGAGCCATTAGGCAATAACATGTCAAAAAGAATATAAAAAAATTTACAAGACTGCAACACTTTTGCCTCCATACCCAAGTTGCAAAATTACTGCTTGCAACCATGGAAACTGGAAGAGGAGATACAAAATGCCAAGTCCTTCAGGCACTGCAATCACTACCTTGCAGTGCAGAATCCCAAGGCACCAGCACGCTGGCAGGGACCAACGAGCACATGAGCCAGAAGAAGTGTGTGAAATGTTCGTTCTCAATATATAACCCACCATGTGGTGTTTCAGAATCTTTGGTGGTTTAACACAGATATGCTAGGGGACAAAGCAGGGGGAACTCAGTGTTCACCTGTGCAAGAGTGTAGAATTCACAGACAGCTCTGATTTGGGGAAAGGTTAAGGGCCAAAAGGCTGTTTTGTGGTTTGGCTCAATTTAATCAATGAATTTAGGGCCCCACCAAGTATATTTGGGAAGTTAATCACAATGTGGGATCAAGCAACACATAAACTACCTGCAGCTGAAAGAGCATCACAAAACATTTTTTACAAGGTGTACATTAATATTACTATTTTACTAAATCATAAGAGGCCTGTAGGGGAGACTGGTTGCAAAGGGAAAACTACTTCTGGTCAGCATCAAAGAACTAGCTGGGCACAAAGGGTAGCAAGACTCAAGGTGGGATCAGATCACTAGGTCACCAGGGGACAAGGGTGGGCATGATGCATATCAGGCTAGATTCTTGTCCAGGATGAAGCAGCATTACCCTTTTGCCATTATTTAAAGTTCTGGCAGTTTACAAGGAAAGACTGAAGAGACTGCCTCAAAAGGAAGGAATTCAAGATTAACTCTGGAATTTATCACCTACTTGCCCTACCTGGTCCATCAGCAGAAGAAAGCAACAGGTACTGGGGAAGGAGAAAAACCCTTATATTCTAAAGCTGACCTGACTGCAAATGTGAGATCCTGGGCTCTCCCATGGGTAGGAAGGGAAGGGCAGCTGATGGAAATGTTTCACTGCACAAGGTGACAAATGAGATAACTCTGGCTGTTGCTGCCCACAAGAGTGCAGCTCAACAGAACCACCTTTATCTTCCACATTGAGAGTACCTGGTTTCTTCTGTCCTGGGATAGCTTAGGGCCAGTATCAACAAAGAAATAAATCCCTCAGAATGCTGCTAAAATTTGATACAGCTGGAAAAGTTAAACACTGAGGCTGTCATCAAGAGAGACTCCCTTTGGCTTGCCTGAACCAGCTTCTTTCATGTCAGCTTTTGATCAATAAGCATCAGATTCATTTCTGGATGCTACCTCTTACTTTGTAAAGACAGAGGTTGTCAGAAGCTTCCATTCAGCTGCCATAATCGCCACTCTATCCCTCAAGTTTTAAAGGGAGGGAAAAATTGACCATGGCTTCATACAGAAATGAAAGGAGCAGCCCCTAATGATGATGTAAAGTTGAAGACAGAACAGATGTCTCTAAGTTTGCTAGGGAACTTCTCAATGAAATGATCACCACAACCTTCACAGAAATTGCAGAGACAGGGAATAGTAACTCCTGGTTTGCTGGGTCAGATGCCTGTTACTCGGCTCTTTCCCTGCCTGCATGACTCCAGATTTGTTTGTTTCTGTTAATTATTAGGATCCTTTGTCAAGCCCAACTTACCTCTGCGATGACACAAAAACTTCTGATCAGTAAGAATGAGCATTTCCTCAGATGCCCAAAAATCAGAGATACTAGTAAAACACAAATTCTTCCCCCATAACAATGTGTAAAACAGACTGCTCTCTGCTGAGGGCAGACAGCTCAATAGCTGAGAATGAAAACATTCAATTATAGGTACAATAAGAGATTCTTCTGAGCCTCCTCAAAAAAAATGCAGCTCACAAGAACCTGGTTTTGTGTTATACACAGTCTATTAAACCAAAAAGAGACCCAAATGCGAGTTCAGCATTAGACTTGAGCTACGTCAAGTATCTGACAAGTTCTTCAGGAAGACCTGAAGGGCAGAAATCAACAAGCTGATTACACTGAGCAGCTTACATATTATTTTGACCTGTGACATACCTTGGGATATCCTCTGAGATGAGATCATTGGCCTAGAAATTAACCCACATGGCAGGTGAAGGACATTTAACCATTTCAGAAACCTCATGTGTGGGAATCTGGGATGACATTTTTACATGGTGGCAGAGCCTGCAGCACTGCCACTCCTGCCTTTACCAATTTTCCAGAGACTACTACACAAGGCAGTCCCTTGTGCCTCCTTTTGCTTCTCCTTTCTTGGTGTGCACAGAGATGTGGAAAACAGTGCCCATAGTGGACCTACCCATGGAAAAGGGGAAACATCCCTACAGCTGGCACATGACCAATTTAAGGCTGGCACTTCAGCTTTGCCTGTGCATCTTGTGAGGATTCCAGATATGCCTGGCTACAACTGACTGTTCATTCCACTCACCAGAGATAATCACAGAAGACACAAGAGACTATGCAGTGACCAAGATCTGGCATTGCTGTGGGTCATAATCTGTCACATCATCACAAACTGAAATTAACTGTGGCTGGCATGAATAAAAGTGGCTGAGAACCAAGTACCTGAAGAATGGACAATACCCATTGATGGTGATAACCATCACCAAACAGCTGGCACTTTTTAAAGCAGCCATCCATAAAATGCAAAGTCCTCAGTTCAGTCCCTCTGCAACAGAAAATTACGCTGCAAGAGCTGAATAAGGGTGCACTGCTAACAGCATGTTAATTCAGCTCAAGAATACATTTTGGAAGCAAATATTCCATGGTTTGGTTTGTATCAGGTGCAGCCAGCGTGCATAAACTGAATTTTGACAGAGAAGTGCCACCCACCAGTGACAAGCATTCAGTCCATGGGACCAGATTAAAGGCAGTCTGAAGTACTGCCCTCTGTCCCTGAGCTGCGTGCAGTGTGGACACTGGGTCCTCAGCACCAATATTTTCATTCACAGATCCCCTGCTACTGCATCACATGATGCATCAGTGTAGCTAGAGCATCAGGTGCTCTGATTCCTTCTTTGGTGTTTGGATTAACATAACTGGGTAAAGCTGCAGCTGAATCCTTAATGACTGTCGTGCCCAAGAGTACCTGGCATAACATATAAAATTCAAAGCTTAAAGGGAGATGGGTCCCTGGAAAAGTCTGACTAACAGTACCAGGTTTCATCATAATAAACTCCATGAAATGCCTGATTTTACTTTTATGTAATGAAGATGCTTGTGCAGTATTAAACCACTGCTACTTTAGCAGAGGTTGTTAGTGACTGTACACCCACATGAAAGAGGTGCTGACACTATTGCTGTTCCCAAGCAGAGCTCCCAACAGTACTGAAAGAATAACAACAATCACCACCAAATAAGGCATTCTCACAACTTTTGTTCATTTCTGTAGGGAAAATGTTTATCAAGCTTCACTAGAGCTACAAACACAGAATATTCCAGAGACACTGGTGACCTTCTAGCACAGAGATCTGTTGAATTCACTTTCTGTACTTGTTCCCATTCCAAAAGATAGAATCAGGCTCTTGCTTTTTGAACTTTATGTAACATTTCTCATGCATTCTCTTCTTTGTTAATCAGTGATCTTAGAAAGACATTATATGTGCTTTTATTCATTCCCAGACAATATTACCACTAGGAAACTACCAAAGGAGAGCGAGACCTCATAATGACAGCAGGAAAAACCCACCCAAGGACCTAAACACTCACTGGAACAGCAAACACTTCAGCATGGCAGACTTCAGCTAACTGGTATTTTCAGATCATGGGTCAAGTTCTGCACTTATGTCTCAAATGCAAATCCAGCAACATTAATGGAGTAGTGCAGGAGACACATAGATGGAGGGTTTACTTGTGATATCTAGTGCCATACAGAGCAAAGAAAAAAATAATTTAAAAAGAAGAAAGAAATTGCTGTCTTGTGTTTCATGTGAGACAGAAAGGAGAGAAAAACAGAAAAGTAGAATAGTGTTGGATGGGAGGCAAAGGGAATCTATATTTTTATTTCATGACCTGTCTGTAATGCCAAAGAGCCCCAGCTATGACCACACACACTGCAGCTGCACCAATTATAGCTCATGCACCACTCACTCCTTCAGTAGAAACTTTTGAGCTCTTTTATGGAAACCCAATCAGTGATCCAAGGATACAATCACCCAGTCTCTTAGCTGCTCTGCAAGTCTGCTGCATGCAGCAAGGACACCTGAGCATTTCCTTTTCCCCTCCCCAAGCACATACATTGCTCTATAATGTTCGTATACTTTTCTGGCAGGAAGGAAGGGAGCAAGGGAGGAGCATGTCAAACACCTGTTGCTCCTTTGCTTCTCCTCCTTCTGTCCTTTCGTTCCCTTCAGCACAGGGTAACATCTGGATAAAGGACTTAGGTGTTTTTCCAGCAAATAAAATGTATTAACAAAGAATCAAACATCAGGATTTACTGGTCAAGTGATCAGCTCCTCCTCTCAGCCTAATGCTTTACAGTATTTATGAAGCTTGGAGTTTTAAAAGGGCAGGAGTTTTAGAAAGCTTCCCAGAGCTAAAATTGATGTTTATTTCTACTTGGATAAAAATACTTCTGTGTATCTGAGCCTGTCCCAGATCTTATGCTCACTAAGTATTATGTCACTTAGATAAAGAATCCTAGTAGAAATACTGAAATCGCTTTTTTTCCTTTAATAGTGTGTAGATGCACTGTATATCTGAGACATAGAATCAGGTGTGCAAATGCAACATACACAGAAAGAAAAGCATTACCTAATGGAAGAGTACCTCAGAAAAATACTGAAAAGAAATGAAGCCATTCTGTTTCCATGAGGTGTGACTCCTGATCCTGAAATACAGCCTGTACTGAAATATTACTACTTACACTGAGCAGTCATGACAACTCTTCAGCATGAGCCTATCAATGGTGGGTTTCTACCCCCATAAGCATTATTTTTGCCTAGAAAGACCAGCAGCTGAAGGACTCCCCTTAAGCACACTGGAAAAGCTAATTTCCACCTCAGCTTCTGGTAGAGCTCAAGCTATTACAGCTCAAGCTGAACATTTGGCTTCAAGTCAGCTGTGTGTCCTGAAATAGTACACAAACTGAGGATGAACAAAGTCATTGAGACTATTCTGGCATCATTTCCTTGCTCTTGCTGTGACCATATGCAGAACCTCAAGGGCTTTCTTTTATTATTATCATTTTTTAAACAAGTATATTGTTGCCTTCAGAGTAGTGTCTTGACCAATTCCTCCACCTAGTCTGCCTTGGTACGTCCAGTGACTGATTTCTCTTTGCTCTAGATGTCAGATGCCACAATACTTACTAAAGGTTGACTACACAGACTAAAAGCCTACTACTGTTTGTCTCTACAGCCCCTTTCTATGGCCCACAGAAAGGTCCCGACATAAACACCTGATAATCTGTGCCACAAGAGCCCTCAACAGCCTCCTGCTGTTGTCACAGTAGCTCACAGTGGCCTCCACAGACAAAGCAGGGGGAAAGAATGGGGAGGGGAAAAAGATATCCCTCGGGTTTTCACTAAGTGACACTCAGAGGTACCAAGCGCCAAGAGTTTGTGCTTCCCGTGCACATCATACCCGTCTATTTTTGCCTTGCACCTCGTGGCCTCGCTGGAAAAGGAAGCCAGGCAGATCTGCTTCACCAAGGACTCAGCCCTCTCTGTCCTCGGAGGAGGGGAGGATGTCACCACCTCCTGCCCTCTCCCGACGAGCCGGGAGAGCACCTGCGGGCCAAACGGGACGCGCGGGGCGCCGCCACCCGCCCCCTGCGGACCCGATGGCGGCCCCTGCCCCGCACGCCGGCACTCGGAGCCCGATCGCGCCCGGGCCACGCGGCACCTACCCGGGAGGGCGGGCTGCCCGGCGGCGGGGCTGGGTACGGCGGGGCTGCCCGGCCCCGCGGGGGTGGCGGCCGCGGCCGCGCCCCCTTCCCGCTGCTCCTCACGGCGGCGGGGCAGCGCCCGGAGCCGCCGCGCCTCGGCACGGAGGCGGCATCGCCCCCGGTGCTGCTCCGCCCGACCGGCCCGGCCCGGCCCGGCCCTGCGGCGCTGCCTGGGGCGGCGGCAGCCGTGACGTGCCAGCCCCCGGTCTATTTTTAGCGCGGCGATTGGATTTCATTCATGAAACCGCGGCCGCGCGTAAAGGGGCGGAGGATGGAGCCGCCCCCGCATCCCGCCCAGCGGAGCGACCCACGGCCCGCAGCGGGGATGGCGGGGAGCATCCCGCCCCTGTCCCACGGCCCGCAGCGGGGATGGCGGGGAGCATCCCGCCCCTGCCCCTCGGCCCGCAGCGGGGATGGCGGGGAGCATCCCGCCCCTGTCCCACGGCCCGCAGCGGGGATCACCGGGCGCATCCCATCCCTGCCCCACGGCCCGCAGCGGGGATCACCGGGCGCATCCCATCCCTGCCCCACGGCCCGCAGCGGGGATCACCGGGCGCATCCCATCCCTGCCCCACGGCCCGCTGCGGAGATCACCGGGATCATCCCGCCCCTGTCCCACAGCGCAGGCTTTCTGCCTTAGCCTCGTAAAGCTCGGACACGAAACAGCTTGAAATCAAAGCAACAACCCCCAGATTCATACGTCTTTATACGTATACACTGCAAATACTGTTAGTACAGTCACAGTGCAAAGGTCCTGAAAGCCTCCCTGAATGATGCTCTAAGTTGGGTATGTGATTTCTTACTGCAGGTGCTGCTGATAGCTTTTGAAATCACTTCTCTCTAGTCTCACTAGTTTTTGAAGCCTTCATGTAAAATACACACATCACAACTAAACCACAACCTCCCTTTGTCTTACAGTGACAATCTAGACTTGAAAGCAGCAGTGAAAGCAACTCCAGGCCCTGTGTGTTACAATCCACACCTGGCTCCCTGCTAAAACAGCAGTCTCTGGCTCTGTGTTTACCGTTTGACATCAACAAAACTGTCACTAACCAGTAAGAGGCATGGGCACAATTGCACAGCTAAGGACAGTTTTTAACATAGTTGTGACTATTTAAAAAGTAGTTCACTATTCAAAAAATATTCTCTTACAGCAACCTGGTCTCACACATTGCACAGTCTTGTAGCATTAAGACAGTAATTTGTTGGAAAACATCATAAAGTTGTTTAAAACCCCACTTACAAAAGTAGTTATCTGTACCAGTACCAGGTTAACAGTATCCAAATGCATTTGGTTATAGTCAATTACTTACATTTTTCAAATACCCAGAAGCCAAACTTACATTAACCAGGTCAGACTGCAACAATTTTCAGTTGAGTACATCTATGTCAGGACAAATTACAGTTTGCAACTTCCTATAAAAGGAGGCTATTAGGGGCATGAGAACAACAGGAATCATGGCAAATATTATTTTCCTAGCTTTGCACAGTTTGGATGGATGAAACCAAATGCATCAGAAAGTAAAAGAACTCTCACTCAGACATCTACTTACAAGCAAAGAAATATCAGGTTGATAATGCAGGCAACAAAAAAGTAAAAATAAAAGTAAACAGATTTAAAATGTGTAGTATGATTACCTTCTGGTTTTTAAGTTTCAAGTTCTATGGGAATTTTTCTCCTCCACATATGAGAGTTAAATTTTTCATTTTGTGCAAGAACAACAACCCCATATATTCACTTGTCTCTCAGATACACAGATTTTAGGAAAACAAAAAAACTTCATGTCCATCCCACTCAATTCCAGGAGGTTGGGCAAAGCAGTGTTATACAAAAGGTATTCCTTTTACTAAACTGTTTTAGTATGTCAATTTTTAATACCTTATTGGTGCCTTTTTTCTATAGTCTACATGATCACTTCCTGGAGAAAAATCAGAGCTAGAACTCATGTCTCTATTAAAAATATCTAGACTATCACTTCTGCAAACAGTGAGTGCTAATGTGAGAACAGGTAAGTTAGCATCCTGTCAGAGAAACCTGATACAAAGCAACCAGACTTGCCATGATATTGACTCAAGAAGTGTTGGACTGCAATTAAAAAAAATTCCAAACCAAGCCAATAAAAAACCCACAAACTTTTAGATCTGATTCCCAGCTCTTTACAGAGCTTGTCTACAGAAAAAAAAAAGGGGGGGGGGGAGAGGACAGGAAGAAAGTGTTATTTTTAGTGCACAATAGTAAATTTAGCAGAATACAGCAATGACAAAGATTAGTCAGGTGGTTAAAATGGGAAAAAGAGAAAGAGGGCATTGCTTTTGATGGGGATAAAGAAAAGGTCTCAAGTTTCTCTCTTTTTCCCTGTTTCATCAAAGGGTGATAAAGGCTTCTGCTGCTGTGGAAATAGGTACATACTACTATATTATTTCCATTTTAATGACTATCTACAGCAATTTTTACCACTCAGTGCTTTTCTACCACAAATGTAAAACTTCTTACATAATTCAGATTGCAGCTTTTCTAGTATAAAATAAAGTATAAAATAAAACCCCAGGACAACCAGAAATTCTCTGTTCTCTGATACATAATCCTGTAGGGAAGCGTATTTACATTCTCCTAAACTTTTAAAACAAACAGTTTAGTTTTGACCATAAACTTGACTGACACATTGAGAAGTGGTTGGAATGCATCTCTAATAGGGTGTGGAGCAACTGACAGTTTCTAGGCTTTGGTACAAGAAAGCACAGTAATAAACCACAAATACTCCCACTGACTTTGCATAAGCATTAAAAATACATGAATGGTAAAGTTTTACTCATTTGGATGTTCAGGTATTCCAGGTAGCCAGCTTGGAGTTTTCATTTTCATTTGTTTGTTTTCAGGGAGGAATAACAGCTAGAGGGAAAGGGAGAAGGGAATAAGCTCTGTCTTTGCAAGCAATGCTAAAGGACATGGCATTGCACCATGGTAGCATTTAACTACAGTCTGCTTTTGCCAAGTCAATACAGCTTTCCAAAACATGTTTATGGGCTGCCAAGCGAGCTCTGTCACTGCAGCTCAGTTATGTGCCTTAAACACTATCTCACAACTGAGAGAACAACTGGATAAAAAAATCTAAAATAATAATTTAAAAATGTATTAACTCCCATGGAGAATTCTACTTAGAATTATCTTAGTTTTGCTAAATTATAAAATGCATTTGAAAGCACAAATGTAAATCCACATCCCCATATGCTCCAATGTATTATTTTTTACTCTGGGGCTAAACTAACCTTTTGGTTTTGAGACTATATTTCTCAGATGATTATAAAACATCAGGAGAGAGCATCAGTTGTGCATAGACTGTAACTGAGTTTACAAATAACCTTTCTACTCCTGGATCTTGAGAGTCAGTTTAATTCCAGACGCTGCTCCAACCTGCAGTGTTAGCAGAAGTCCTTAAGGAACTTTCTACCAGCTCAGAAATGCTGAAGCTCAGTGCCCTCAGGCCCTTCCATCCTCTGCACTTCTGAGACACCAGAGAAAGGCTCAGGAGGAGACAGGTTGAAAAAAAACCAGTCAAGGATAACAGGAAGTGCAGGAAGAAGGGACTACAAGCACTTGGTTTGGCTTCTTTGACAAACTCTTCTGGAAGGGGAGCCTATGCTTCTCACCATCCCATCATAATCTAAGTCTGCTGCATCGGCAGAGGATTGATAGTCTAAGCATGGTAACTCTGGAGTTCAGATTTTACATTTCTGTTTATCAGCATGCTGAGAAAGTCTACATCCCAGAACCAAGGGCTATGTGGAAGCAAGAGGCTCTTCCCTGTATCAGATGTCTAGGTACAGTCTGCTTAAAAATTAATTTTAAAAATGTGGTGACGTGGCTCTTTGCTCCCTCTGAGGACCCTTTTAATTCAGGATAACTGAGATTATTTCCCTTCTGCTTTAGGTTGCAACACCCAAGCACAAATGCAGTTTCCTATGACAAGCTATACCAACAACTCTCAGCAGGGACAGTTACAGAACTGAGCTTGTTCACTAAAAGGGGGCAGGTCTGACATTGCAGAGACTGCCTGGGACTGTCCAAACCCAAAATCAAATAGTATATATCAAACAGTCCTAGAGTTTCTCTCTCTCCCTTACCCTTGAATGCAGGGCCTTTCATATTAGAAGACTTAAGGAGCATGTTAGGATTAAAAAATGTTAGTGGAAATAATTAAGTTATTTGCACATTATTAAATATGCACAAGGAATAAAGTAAAACAAAGTAATTGAAATTGTCCTGCATGGGTTCCACATAGCATATGGCAATCCCACAGGAACAGAAGATGCTCTCTTCAGTCCATGAAATTTGCTTTCAACAATACAAAGAGAACATGAGTGAATGTTGTACAACCAAAATAAGGAAATGTGGTACTTCAGTTATGGACTTCATCATCCACCCATTGCATGTGGTATGTGTAGTCTCAGCCAGCTGGCAGCATGTGAATTAAAACATCAGAATTACCCAGCTCCTGTCATTGTAGTCTACTTTTCCCCCACAATTAGGCTTAGAGACTTCAATGACGTGGGTAGATCAAAATAATTTCTAACTACTTTTGTAATGGTTTAGAATATATTTCATTAGAATTTATCCATAAAAAGTTCATAAAGAGAAAAAATGGCTTGAATAAAACTATGTAAGAATATACTCTATAAACATTGAAATAAAATTCAACTCATTTCCTGTCAATACATTTTTTGTATTAAAAGGTTTGCATTCAGGGCTGCAATGTACCCTTGCCAAATGCTCATGCATTCCTAATTAGCTTTCTTTTCAAAACTATTGCACATTGTACCCAGTCTGTTCTTCTCTTTGGTTTGCATTTGACGTAAGGTGTCTCTGTTTAGTGACATCAACATCTGCTCTCAGCCAGCTATGCAAATTGATTAGGCCAGTTGTATCCCTTTTTCTACAATCCCACATTTGTCTTAATTCTCAGAGATGGAAACATGTAAGACAGACAATGATACCTTCCTTCACTGTTTTCATTAGACACCAACATAGAGCACCATACATTTATTTGTGAGTTTTTTTTCAGTTCTTCATTGAATGCTAAATATAGTACAAAACCATCGTTGCTTAAGAAGCCCACAGTGCACCAGATTTTGTTAGAGCATTCTGTGAATGATATATAGCACCAGTGGTTTGTCTTATGAATTATATTTCCCCATTCTTTCTCACTAGAAAAGGGATAGAGAAGGCTTAATATCGGCATGTATTTTGAACAGCCAAGTAAACAGGAAAGAAACCATCTACAGAAGGAAAATGCCAACACTTATAATTTGGAATAAAAATTAAATATCTACATTTTTTTCAGAGGGTTATATTTTGACAATAGTTTTAGTTTTTGACAATAGCTTTAGTTTTCAATCTAATTACGTGTAGGATATTGGCTTTTGCATGGATTTCCCTGCTTCCATATTTAATCTTATTAATTACAAGACCCTAATTTTCTCCACCTCACTCCAAAACAGAATATCAATTTAGGTGGGAAGAGTCCTTCAGAGGTTATCTAGTCCAACCTCCTCCTCAATGCACAGCTAACTTCAAAGTTTGATCTGGTTAAGGACAATCACTCCACAATCTCCAATCCATGTATTCCATTGCTTAGCCACTCACTATGCAAATGGCTTTTTTTACAACAGTGAGAAAATTTTTTCTTTACACCCTCCCTGCTGCTACTTGTGACTGCTGCCTTTTGTCCTTTTGTTGTGTGGAGAAAATCTGGTTTCCCCATAACCCCTTGTGACCAGCTGAGGTAGTAATGAGATTCCCTCTTAACCTTCTCTTCTCCAGGTTAGATAAGCAGCTCGCTCAGTGTGTCTGTGCATATCTCATGTTTCAGTTTCCCTACAGTACCAGCAGCCCTTGGTTCAGGGCACTATTATCATTAGCAGCACTGTCTTCAGTCAATCTCTCTTTGGAATGGTGAAGCCCAAAACTGAGCAGTGTCTCAGCAGCCACCCCACAAGTGCCCAGCAGAGGGGAAGGAGCCCTGCCCTCGCCCTCCTTGCTGGTCTCAGCCTCAGGCATCCCCGGATGTGGCTGTCCCTGCTGATGGAAAGGCACTCAGCTGAGCCAGGTATGTCCCAGCCTGTTCACCTGTGCTGGCACAGTCTCTCTGGTGGCCCCTTAAACTCTGATAAACTGCTTTTGCTGCCACCCTTCTCTTTCTGCAGGGTCTGGTCTTAAAAGGGAGTGGATCCACTTTGAACATTTCCAATCTGCAAAGTTAGGTGTACCAGGACACAATTAAGCAAAACAAAATTTTGGCTTAATAAGAAGAACAGCAAGAGAAACAGCTGAGCAGTTATATAAGAGTCTCCCAAGGGAAGAAGTGGCAGAGTTATGGCTCACTGCACTCCCAACCCAGAGAGGATGAGGCTGTTTTAAGAATTGGTTCTATGGCAGAGTTTTGTATCACATGTGTAATCTCTTCTAATGGGAGCAATTTTGCAACAGCTTGTATTTGCTATATTCCACACTTCTCGCTTCTCAGGACTACAACATGGATACAAAAGATTTAATCAACTTATAAAACACATCAAAAAAACAAACCACCTTAAATAGAAAAAACTGACTAGTAGGAGGATTTCTTTTTGACTGTGTCATTTTGCTGTTTGGCAAGGGAATGAATCTGGAAGTAATAGTGCTGGCATCTGCATAACTGTTCAGAGCTTCTTAAAATGTTTCTGCCATCTAATCAGATGTTAATGGAATGGAAAGAACTCCTTTGTGGAATGAAATAAGAGTCATAGCAAACAGTCAGCTGGGGAAGATTTTCTGTCTGTCTGCCTGACCTTGTGGCTAGCTGTCAGTCTCCATCTCTCCTCTATATAGATCAGTCAAAATCCACTTGTCTCTGAGAACTGAGTTTCAAGGGACTTGAAACGTCTTTATACTACAACTACAGGAGGTTTTCAATGACATACACAGTCTTTGCTTCTTACTCTTGATCTAAGCTATTGAGCTTTAAAAACCGTATATAAATGGATCAGCCCTTTTTCTTCCAAGCATTATAAATGCTCTCCCTGCCTTTTGAGGATTGCATAAATCACCTACTAAAAGCCTAGTAGATTTATACACAGGAGGATACAAAATGCAGACCAAATTTTAGAAGCTAAAATAGTCATCAAAGATTTCAGAAATTCGACAGGAGCAATACACAAATAGAGATCTCTGCACCAATGTGCCACCCCTGCTTGGAATTCCTTCTTGGTGGTATAAAGAGATGATGAGGACAAGTCTTGAACACAGATCTCTAGTTACAGGAACTGGAAAACGTTGGGTAGGGTGAGGGGAAGAGAAACAAAGTGGATTTTGTCGCCTTTTTCACAGTTGCCAAAGCCTAATGTTCCTGTCTCTGAATCACTGCTTATATGCAAGAACAGCAGCCACCAGCCATACTCTGATCTTTATAGGCTGTCAAACCAACAGAGCAGGATTAAGTAGAAGAATCAAAGGCAGCTTAATCTCATCATCACTGATCTTAGAGAAACAGCCTTATTAGCTACAACTTACTCCTCTCTACCTCTGTCCCATAGTGATCTAGACATGAAAATAAGACCCAGTTATGATTTTAAGAGCCTGATATAAATCCTTCTGAAAGAGCTGAGGAAAAGCTTCCAGGGACTCCTCTGGGCTTCAATTCGGGGAGTAATTCAAGGAGAAAAAGTCCACAGAATTAGTTGCTACATGCCTGTCTTAGAAAGATGATAACTTAAAGCAGCTGAAAAAAAACAGAAATGAATGATGCATCTGTAACTTCACTGGTTGTTTTAAGTGTGTGCTTATTTGGATTACAATCCCTCCCCAAGATTACAGTACAATTCTTCATTTATTTTGAACAGTGTGATTCCGCACAGTAGCAACACTGTGGGATTTTATGAATTCAAGACCAAAATTCAAACTTTGTTATATTCTGTGTGTTTTATACCTTGGAACCACTTATTTTTTTGAAAAAGGAAGCTTTGCCAGGAAGGTAAGACCTTGTGCCTCTTACCATCCCATCACCTTACACCAGTTTACTGACATGATTTAGTCACACTAGCAAAGACTGCCTTGCAAAGCCTGCATTTTTGCAACACAACAAATTCAGTGGGTGAAACTGGATTATATCAACACAAGGTTTCTACTTGTGAATTTCTTCCAAATGCCACTCATGTATTTTAGTGGTTTACTTCAATATGCCTGAACAAATTTAGTTCCTTTTTTTTTGTTTCCCCAATGAGTTAAGACCATAAACCATATGCAAAAAGAATATTGCCAGGGTTGGTTCTGATGGATATCTTTCACTCCCTGAAACACTTCCTATAAATTCTAACAAAATGGTGTAGCTGAAGGATAATGGTAATTGCAGAAATTGCAGAAGAATGCACACAAGTGATCCATAGAAGAAAACACACACGAGTGATTCCAAGTCTAAGCAGCAGGCAATAAAGACAGTTTGCATGTTTCACCACAGGCTGCTTGATGAGACTTCCCTAATTATGTTTATTAGGAATAGTTTCCAAGAAGGATTTTGTTCTTTTAAATGCTACCATTCAAAAGCTATCAACCATGAAATCACATACTTCTTGCATACATTTGCAGTTTTCACAGAGGGTGTAGGACTACTTCCAGGATCTGCCTGAAAAGTATCACTGTTACACGTCTGAACTACAGCTTAGGCACAAATCAGAGAACTTAAAGGAGTGTGTGTATACTGTGTAATTTGCAAAGTCCTGAGTAAAAGACATCACCTTCCAATTACACTTACAACTGCAGCATTTATATATGTCAGGAACAGAATACACCTTTGTAAAATTAAAAACAAACTACGACCAGCACTAGCAGTGGTTTTGAAGCTAATCAGGCATTCAGGGAGCTTTAAAAAAATCAAAAATATTCTAGTGCCTTGAAATTTCTCATCCACTCATTGCCTGAAAGCCATATTGCCAAAGCATCACAAATTCTGCTAGAAGGGGTTTTTTTTCTTTCAACAAAGTAGCAAGACATGTAACTTTCTATTTTTAAAATTTTTTAAAGTCTTTTTCAAGTCAAGCAAAAGGTCTTTTCCTGGGTAACAGTAGAAGAGAAGAACTATAAAGATATTAATCTTATTTACTCCCATACATACATCCATCTCAAGTGTAAACTGTACCTGTTGCTCAGGACAATTACTGGGACACCGTCCCCATGCTGAGTACATCTAGGAGCCCATGCAGAAGCAAATTCTACCACTGACAAAGCAGCTGAAAACAAAAAGCAGCTAAAGCTCAGGTACTGGTACCATACTATGTTTTTGTTACTGCAAATCCCCATTTTGAGGGTGCTAGGCCCTTACTTCCAGAGGTGTGAGAGACAGGTAATTCCTGTCAGAGAATGTTTTGATGTAACAGCACTGATCTTATATCCCAGATTTGATTTCTTGTGTTGGGTACCTTGATGCTTAAGCTCCCTGAATTAATGGACATTTCAGAACTGCATCATTTCTTTCCCACCTAACTGTAACAAATTATTCCTGATTCTACATAGGTATTGTGAAAAACAGTCATTCTTCTTAATGTAAAGCACAGCAAATCCCATGAAAAAGTCAGAAACATGGATTTCAACAGTATGATAAATAGTGCTAGAGAACATAAATTTAATTACAAAGATCAAAAGCAACAAACAGCAACACTGCCCTTCCTCTCACACCTGAACCACCCACACAAGGCAGTCCTTGTTTCTAATCTAGTCATAAGCAGTCATAAGTCTGAGAAGAACTAGTTCAAGCAGCTTTAAAATTTAAAATTTCCTCCAATAAATTTAATTCTGCTGAAGGTTACTGTTGCACACACACCCCTCAGCTGGCTTTGCACAGTCCAGAACTTTGTATTTACCATTCTGAATTGTCAGATACATTAAAGTGCCAGATTGCACTGTAGAGGCAGTAGCTATTTTATTCCACTGACTGTGAAGACACTAATCTCTGAGAGAGCAGTAGCTTCTTTACCCAGACAGCTAAATTTACTACTACTTGTCTCATAATACCTCAAGTGACACAGAAGCCCAAAAGCAAATAAGCTTTGACTGGACTATTAAGGAGTAAATAACACCTCTGCAAAGACACACCTTCCAAAGATGCAGCATTTTCTGATTCAAGCACATACCTATCCACAAGTTAGCTTTTTCCAGACCTGCACTTTGAGAAGTGAGACCAAATCAGGGAAATAACAGGAATTGGTGTGAAAACATCAAGTTTCTGAGAATATTCTTCTGTAATTTACCTAAATGAGCTATACATGTTACTCAGAAATTCATTTTAAAACAGTCTGGGAAGCAAGGCTTGACACTGGGAGGAGAGGTGAAAACAGAAATTTGGATTCTTGGGTGTGCCATTTCCCTCAATAGGTACTTTTTGATGGTGAGATCAGTCAAAGCATATTAAATAATTCATAGCATCAGTGTCCTGGGTTCATCTGGACTAGAGTCAATTTTTCTCCTGTTTGCTGGTACAGAGCTGTGTTTTGGGCTCACTATGAGAACGCTGATGACACACGGGTGTTGTAGGTGTTGCTTGGTAGTGCTCACTCCAAACTCAGACATTTCAATGAGCAGGGACACCAGAAGCTGAGGGGGAGCAGGGCAGGACAGGGGACCCAAACTGCCCAAAGGGACATTCCATACCCTAAAAGGTCATGCCCAGTGTATAAATTGGGGGAATCAGCTGGGAGCTGCCATTTGCTGCTGGGCCTCAGCCAGCACATGTGCACCACTTGTTTTTCTGGGGTTTTATTTCTCTCCNATCTAGGAGCCCATGCAGAAGCAAATTCTACCACTGACAAAGCAGCTGAAAACAAAAAGCAGCTAAAGCTCAGGTACTGGTACCATACTATGTTTTTGTTACTGCAAATCCCCATTTTGAGGGTGCTAGGCCCTTACTTCCAGAGGTGTGAGAGACAGGTAATTCCTGTCAGAGAATGTTTTGATGTAACAGCACTGATCTTATATCCCAGATTTGATTTCTTGTGTTGGGTACCTTGATGCTTAAGCTCCCTGAATTAATGGACATTTCAGAACTGCATCATTTCTTTCCCACCTAACTGTAACAAATTATTCCTGATTCTACATAGGTATTGTGAAAAACAGTCATTCTTCTTAATGTAAAGCACAGCAAATCCCATGAAAAAGTCAGAAACATGGATTTCAACAGTATGATAAATAGTGCTAGAGAACATAAATTTAATTACAAAGATCAAAAGCAACAAACAGCAACACTGCCCTTCCTCTCACACCTGAACCACCCACACAAGGCAGTCCTTGTTTCTAATCTAGTCATAAGCAGTCATAAGTCTGAGAAGAACTAGTTCAAGCAGCTTTAAAATTTAAAATTTCCTCCGATAAATTTAATTCTGCTGAAGGTTACTGTTGCACACACACCCCTCAGCTGGCTTTGCACAGTCCAGAACTTTGTATTTACCATTCTGAATTGTCAGATACATTAAAGTGCCAGATTGCACTGTAGAGGCAGTAGCTATTTTATTCCACTGACTGTGAAGACACTAATCTCTGAGAGAGCAGTAGCTTCTTTACCCAGACAGCTAAATTTACTACTACTTGTCTCATAATACCTCAAGTGACACAGAAGCCCAAAAGCAAATAAGCTTTGACTGGACTATTAAGGAGTAAATAACACCTCTGCAAAGACACACCTTCCAAAGATGCAGCATTTTCTGATTCAAGCACATACCTATCCACAAGTTAGCTTTTTCCAGACCTGCACTTTGAGAAGTGAGACCAAATCAGGGAAATAACAGGAATTGGTGTGAAAACATCAAGTTTCTGAGAATATTCTTCTGTAATTTACCTAAATGAGCTATACATGTTACTCAGAAATTCATTTTAAAACAGTCTGGGAAGCAAGGCTTGACACTGGGAGGAGAGGTGAAAACAGAAATTTGGATTCTTGGGTGTGCCATTTCCCTCAATAGGTACTTTTTGATGGTGAGATCAGTCAAAGCATATTAAATAATTCATAGCATCACTGTCCTGGGTTCATCTGGACTAGAGTCAATTTTTCTCCTGTTTGCTGGTACAGAGCTGTGTTTTGGGCTCACTATAAGAACGCTGATGACACACGGTTGTTGTAGGTGTTGCTTGGTAGTGCTCACTCCAAACTGAGACATTTCAGTGAGCAGGGACACCAGAAGCTGAGGGGGAGCAGGGCAAGACAGGGGACCCAAACTGCCCAAAGGGACATTCCATACCCTAAAAGGTCATGCCCAGTGTATAAATTGGGGGAATCAGCTGGGAGCTGCCATTTGCTGCTGGGCCTCAGCCAGCACATGTGCACCACTTGTTTTTCTGGGGTTTTATTTCTCTCCCTTTCTTTTCTCTCCCTTTTAATTCCATTGATTATCATATTTTATTTCAATTATTAAACAGTCCTTAGCCCACGGGTTTTACCTTTTTGTACACAAGCAAGCAGCTACATGGTACTTAGCTTCTGGCTGGGGTTAAACCATGACAATCACAACTTGCATATGTGTAATACTGTATATTGGCTTTCAGGAACTGCATTGCCTGTAAAATGACTTCTATTTTTATTCACAAAGTATATGTTTGTCTTTGATGATGTCCTGAAAGGGGCTCATTAAATTACTAATGTAACTATTAAAGCTATTAAATTACCAATTTTGAGGGATCAATTCAAAGCACATTGAGATAAGCATAAATCCAAAGTAAACCAAGTGTCTCTTCACTTCATTGACCCTCCAATGAGGCTCTGAATGCTAAAATGTCTTTCTCCTGACAAGATTAACCCCTTCATTGTATAATCCTCCCTGGCCAAAACAGTGGAAGTAGCTACTCCTAGGGCTCACAGAATGTTCTGCTTGGTAGTACACAATGATGGAGGGAGGAGAGATGCTTGGTTTGTGTTTACTTTTAGAGCCCAGGGGGGAGATTGCTCCCTAAGCTTCCTGACAAGATGTTTATTTTTATTCACATTGTCACTATGTTTTCCCATGAACAAATATTTATACTTCAGAGGAAATGTTTCAGTAACATGTTTCAGACAGGATAAGCAATGTTCACTTCCCTTCCTTTTATTATGAGAAAGCAATTTTGCTTACAGGAGGAAGTAAATAAATCAGCTTCTCAGAGATGCCTGGGAAGGGGTAGTTCTTGCAGGGAACCCATCTTGAAAATACTGGCATCATGACATTAGGTCAGTGTTAGCTGACCTGTGGAGGTTTCATTTGCAGTTGCAAGGAAAGAACACATCAGAGATTTATTGTTTCCTTTGTTTAGTGAAATAGACCATTCCTGTGCAATCCTGTCTTAATTAAAACATTATCCCTTCTGACAAATTTTAGTAGCATCTTATGTCCCTATCTGCACTATTATAATGTACATTTAATACATATGGAAAGCTATAAATCCATCTTTTGTTAATACTTCTGACATATAACAGACTGAGAAGGCCAGTGGATGAAAATGACCTAATTTCACTGACTACTCCAAATTGTGAGCAGAGGGTTTGACTCTGATCTCCAGAGGTTCCTTACAACCTGAATTTTCCCATGATCCCAACATCAAGGACATGTATTTGGTTTAACTAACTTACATACTTACTGCAGGAACTGTGTAGATCTGGCTGTGATACTTGACAAAAGCAATATAAATATACACCTGTAACTCAGGCTGGCAGAAGCCCCACTTTTCCCTAGGCTGCCTAGAGCAGGAACTGAGAAAGCTGCCTGGATGCATGGAAAAGTACCTACATGTTTGTGGTGCAAACTCTTCCTTCATCCCAGGATCTCACTCATTTCCTGCACCTGCAGTTAGTCTGTGCGAGTACTCACTCTTGAAAATCAGACTTTGCAGCTTCCGTTTCTTTGATGCTTGGAAAAAAGCCTGACATTGGGTCAAAAGCCACTCTGTGCAGAAGCTGCTCATTACCAATCCTGCAACACCAACATTTGTTTTTATCTGCTGGAATATCAGAACAAAGCTGACTAATCCTGTAAATGAAACTGTTATTTGTAGGACTTTTCAGTTAAGGCTTTTGGTACAAAGTTTGCCAAGACACAGATGTTATAACTCTAAAATACTTGACCAAAAGCTGCTGGTCAGAAGAGCAGGGGTGAAAGGCAACACTAAGTGAAACAAGTCAGGGGTTTTATTTCTCCCTGTCAATACTTACCTCACAGGAGAAAATGTTCACATCCATTTTTAGCAGCTTGATCAAAAGCAGAATTTCATTAAAAATACTTCATGTCTTTCTCTTAACGTGGCATTCCTAAGGAGGAAAGAAGGAAAAAAATAGAATAAATTTTACTATTTTCAACCTAAAATTACAACACATGCAATAGTAACAACATCTTTTATGATGCATTTTATATTATAAAACAGGCCTGCTTGGTCAACAAAACGTCTTTTGAAGTTTCAAACAGGTAAATTGTGTATCTTTATTAAAACACTCTTTGCTCCAATGCAGTGAAGAAATCATGGGTAGCTTGATGAGCTTTTGGGCATAACTGGAGATTGACACAATTCTGTCAAATGAAGCTTTTCCATGAATAATTTCCTTATGGAGTTAGATTAAAAAAAACCCAAACCACCTTAGGTGTCAGAAGCTAACACTGCTCTATCCTGGTTAACCAGCTCTTCTCTCTTAGGCAACAGACTCTGAGGAGGGATTTTTTGGCTACCTTCAAGGTGACAAGACTCTAAAATATGAGCTGACAGCTTGATGACACATGAACTGGGAATTCTGTGTTGCTTCCCCCCTTTGGTAACAAATGAAATTAACCATAAAAGTCCTTAATTTGGTTTGGTAAATGCCTACTTTATTGTGGCTTGGTTCCTATCCAGGAGCAAGGTGGAGGTTTTCCAAGAACCAAAGGTGGGAATAACATTGATTTCACCTCAGATGCTGCCCTAAAAGCAAAGCTCAGGGGCACAAGTAGGTTTCAGAGGTTCAAGCCAGCCTGAACAGCAGCAGTGAAATGCAGAGTCTTCAAATGAACAGAGTAGTGGCCCACTGGGTACTTCTCCCTTCTTATCAGGATCACTTCAGAACTGAATTTAGGACTGAAGTTAATTTCTCACAGAAGTTACAACCTTCTGTAGATACCCAGCACAACACAAGAGAGAGAGAGAGCAAACAGAAAATAAAGTAACACTTTATTCCACCTTTGTGGAAAAGACAAGCCACAAGAATTGACACTAGAGCTAGAGGGATGATGTTTATGTCCTCTAGGAGTCCTGTCCTTCCCTTTGCTACTTATCAATGAGCATTTTAGTGGCAAACAAATATCAGTCTTCCTGAAGTGCCATGTTTCATGCAGCTATTACTGCGGTGGAGAATCTTCTCACCATCTTTTCTGCTGTGCTCATCCTTACTTCCTCCAAGGCAGGCCCACACAGCTCCCTTTGTAAGCCCTACAATAACAGCCTTAACCCACAATTAAACATTATTATAAAATTATTAATTATTAATTAATACTCAGGGCTCTAAAACTGTTTAAAAAGATACTTTATGTGATACTGTACCACTTGTAACTGTTTACTTGTTTCTTGAGTATTGATGGCAGATTAGAAGTTACTTGCAGCTTCTTTCAGAAAATTTCTATTCAAAAAAACCAAACTAAAAAAAGGGCATCTGGTTTATCTGATCATAAACCCAGCTTTTCATGTTTTTATTTACCTGAGATCTTATTTGCTTCTAACAGCCTTTCTCTGCTTCACCCTCATTAAAATCTACAGACATGACCTCCAAGGATATATCAAGATCCTTCTTAATCTCAAACAGACATGTAAAGCCCTTCCACAAGCTCATTCACAATTCTTCTTCATCAATCATTAATCATTTACATTATTGTCCTATTAAAGGCCACATTAAGACTCTCTTGCTTGCTGGGATATTTTTAAAATTGTTATGCTGTAAAGTGAGACCAGTTGTTTGAAGAATGTAAGCAGATAGAAATGTAGCTAAACCTGATTTTCATCATTACTAAAGCATAAGCCTAAAAGTTCCACTTCACAGATAAAAGTTTATGGCCTTCATCCCCCTGCCCTTCAGTCTTCCACTTTCTGGTTTGGAAGATAGCTGAGTTCTTAATTAGCATTGTCCTACCCTATTACAACTCCAAAATACAGACATCTCTCATACCATGGTAGTGGAGGCAGATCTCTCTCTGTGATGATCTGCACTCAGAGGAACAGAGCAGCTGAACCTCACATGCACCTTCCTTCCCAGAGTCTGGAGGAGCTCACAGCTCAGAAGNAGCAGTGATGGTTTCTCCTTTTTGTACAGTTGTAGATACAGTGCCAAGACATATTCTGCTACCAGCAGAACATCTATGAACTACAGAATAATTCCTTTTAGCAGATGCAGGTTGGCAAGTGAAACATTTGCAGTGCAAACCAGACCCAGAAGGATCACAAGGGAGGCCAAGTGGAACACTGGGCTCCCTGGATGACTCCTTGTGGCCAAGTCATGTCTAATCTGGTTTAGAAGCCTCTTATGTGATGGACAAGACACTCCTCTTACACACTGACACTACAGAAAACTCAAGAAAACAGCTCAGTTTTTCTCTCAAATCCACCTCAGCTTCACCTTTGTGCTGTACAGAAGCCTTACCTGATCCAGTGTTTGCCCCACTCCTGTTTTGTTTGGTTTGTTGGGGATTTCTATTATTATTATTATTATGAAGCTAACAATATTGCAGAATTTTATCCTCTCAAGTTTTTTTACAAGCTTCCTTTAACTGGCCCATCACCTCTGTGCACTGGTTTCAGTTTCTGTAACACCAGAAATTCACAGTACATCTGCCTCAAGTCTCTTCAACAAACCGTGAGGGATTACATGGAAGAAAAGTGCTTTTAAGCCTTATGTTTCTGACTTGCTTAACATGGTCTCACTTCAAACTTTTGCCTTTAAAAGTTCAAATAGTGGGAGAAATTTAAGTAGAAAAAAGAGCAGAAGCTTAGCTCACTGTTGTAATCTTTACTATGACACACCTCGCTTGCTCTACATTACATGGTCGAACAGACAGTAGAAATGTTACTTCCCATTGATACCTAAACCAACATTTCCTCTCAACGTACATTCAAACCTTTAATGTTGTTGATAACACAGCAAATGCAAGTGTTTTGCCCTTTCTATTTCAGTTTTGGTATGTTTTTTCTGGGATCTCTAAGAGAAGCAGGAACTTTTTCCTGTATTGATTACACAGACAACAACATGATGAAGTGTGATACAAATATTTCCATTTAACTAAGTACAAATGACAACATTGGGTGTGAAGTTGACAATCAGGTTCTAAAAGAGGATGGGATATTATGACTGCCACTACCCCTATCTTAACAGCACCCCCAACAACTCAGTTAAACAGCTGCTAAACGAAAGTGCAAGTAACTAAAGCTCAGCTTTCCTATGCTCCCCACATAGGGAAAAGGTTTTCCCTTTTGTCATTTCTTTTTCCCAAGAGCTGCAGAAGAGTTGGGCTAGGTATGGCCTTCTGCTTCTCCCCAGAGGTTCTCAACAACTGTAAGCAAGAGAAAGAGCTCTTGAATGTCATTCTCATGCAAGGTTTTTAGGGAGGCACATCCTTTTTTATAACCAGCTCCTCTTGTATCCAGCTCTCTACATGCATTTGCACTCTGTACCAATTACAAATTTCATTCTTGCTATGCAGAGAACCATTAATAATTTAAGATTAAAAAGGAACCTAAGGGCAGGAATATTCCATTTTTGCTCACGAGATAGATGGTACGCTGCTAGTATGTCAACTCAAGTTATCTTTGTGCATGCTACGTTAATTCAGCAAATTGCTTTTCAAACAAAGTGCATGCAGAAAGTGCCTGGAGATTCTACACGAGAAGAAAGTTTCATTTCTATGGCAAATGTGCCAAACCCATACCCAGAAAGTGAAATACAAACAGAATTTAGTTTTGTCCATTTAATTTTCACAAACAGGAGTTAGCCAAGATGAATTTTGTAAAGAAGCCCTCTGCAAGAGCACGTAAAAGTCAAGCCAGGTGTAGTGATAAACACCCAGCGCCCTGCGTTCACCGTGGGAAACCAGGGAATCAGCGCACACGTCTAACGGTATGGAACGGAGCGATGCAGCAGGACCGCCTGACACCCGAGCGAGCTGTCAGCAGTTCTGACCTTACCGCGGAAGGGAACGGGACATCAGGGCGAGGGAACGGGACATCAGGGCGAGGCGGGCAGGTGCGGAGTCCGTCCTGGAGCAGGAGCTGGGGGCTGATCCTGTCAGTAGCTGGCCCGGAACGGGGAGCGCCCCCGGCCCGCCGGTCCCAGCCCCGCGGTGCCCCAGCCGCCCGCCGCTCCTTCCTCCGCCGCAGCACCCCCGGCGCCCGGCCCCGCTGGGTCACCCACAGCGACCGGCGGCAGCGACCGGCGGCGGCGGCGTCTGCCCGTCCCGCGCCCGCCCCGGGGCCGCAGCGTCTCACTCACCTGAGGGCGGAGCGGGACCGCCTGGGGACAGGACACAAGTGACGCTCGGCGGGGTGCGGAGGGCGGTGCGGTGTTTCGGGTGCGGTGCCGTCCCGCCCTGCGGTGCCGTGCCGTTCTCTGCCGTGCCGTACCGTGCCGTGCCGTTCTGTTCTGTGCTGCTCTCTGCCGTGCCGTTCTGTTTTGTGCCGTGTCGTTCTGTGCCGTGCCCAGCGCGGAGCGGGCGCGCGCGTCCCAGCCAACCAGCGCCGTCACGTGAGCGCGCCCCGGCACGCGGCGCTGCTGCCGCGGCCGTTACAGCGGCGCGCGCGCGGCGGCGGCGGGAAGGGCGCGCGCCGCTCCTCTCTGCTCCGCTCTGAGGGGCCGGGGATCGCCGCGCCCCTCACGGGGCTCTGGGGCTGCCGGCGGCGGCGGCGCGCTCGCCCTTCCTGCCCTCGGGAGAGAGCGCTTCCAGGAATTGAGGGGCTGCGGAGGCAGGAAATCCTGCGGGGCCCCGTGCGGGGAGCGGCCGCAATGGCATCACCTCCGTGCGCGAGAGGGTGGGGTCCCCAGCCGCCTCCTCCCTGCTCCGTGTGAGCATCCGCACGATGAGATGTGGATCAAGGTGTGTGCGCCTCCCTGAACTATGAATACTCCTGTGGTTAACGTTGCTGACGAGTAAATCCCGCCGCACTGCTCGCCTCAGATTCCCCACACAGAACTTTGGTGCTGAATCGTAGCTAAAAAAAACGTTAAGCCTGTTTTCCGCTCAGGATGCTTTCCCTTACACTGCCCTCAGGGTGTCTGACCTCTCTATCAATAATATGCTAAGAGAAGTCTTTAAAAAGAACAATACACCGTAAATAATCCAGCACCATCAGGCATTTAAAACGGTTGTAGAACGTATTGCTGAAATACTTAGGTAAATCTGAGGAACGGCCCATAGCCTGGTGTTAAAGGAATTTTTTGCTTACTCAGGGTCTTGAACTCAATTTTCCACCCTGGGTCATCCTGTGCTGTTGAGGAGGATTTGGGAGGACTGTGGGGCCCAGGCACTCGGCCCTTGTGCCAGTGCTTCACGGCGGTGATGTTTGATGGTGGTCACGGGGAGTTCCTGACGGCACAGCCCCTCTGGGAGGGGAAGGGCTGAGACGCAGGGCCTGAGGACAGCAGGAGCCGGCAGTAATGCAGGTAGAGAGGCAGGCTGGGCTGGCAGCCAAGCTGCTCTCCTATCTCAATGGCAGAGATCAGCCAGTCTGTGCAGAACGAATGAACCTAGCCCCCATATCACAAAAACCATAAGAGAAGCAGGGTTCGTTGAAACTTCTCACTTCTTTTGATGATTTTCGTTTCATGTGCTTCCCTGTGGAGTCATGAAGGCTTGAAATATACCTGCTGTATACTGTATGAATAGTGAAATATACATGCATGCTGAATCGGGATGCTGAGCTGTGCAGCAGGGGGAATTAGCCTGTATAGAGCTCTGTCATGCCAGGGACAGACTGCTTTCAGCACATAAATCAGCTTTAGTCCACTATCAAACACTAGCATACCCTGTGTTTTACATTTGCAAAAGAAATCTGGGAGAATGATCATAGGATTTCAGGAGCTGAGCCTTTAAAATAAATGGCACTGGAATTCTGAAGCCCTCATTAAGTGGACAGAAACTGTCAGAAACTTGGCTAAATGTAAAGTCTAGAATAAATGACTGAAAGATAATGACCTTTGTTGCATATGTGGTACCAAGGACAAAGAAAGAGTGCTAGGCCATAGTTACTCCCTAGAATTGGAAGGATCATTTTATTTGGGAAGAATTTATACAGAGTCCTGGTAACTCATATTTAGAGCCCATACGACGAAGCCTCCACCGTGCTTCCTCAGTATTTGCGTGCAGAATTGTATAGTTGTGCAATTTCACTCTGTACAAACAAACTGTCTAAATTCCTGTAATTTGTGCTGGAAACACACTATCATTTGCAAGGCAATTGGAGCAGACAGCTGAGCTCACAAGGGTTATCATCTGCATCTGTTCAGAGGACAACCTCCAACCTTGTATTGGCTAATATTTTTAGCTTTGCTAACTAAACCGACATGAGATAAAAGTCCACCCACACAACAGGTTATACAGTTTGCTTTAAATCAGCTGTTTTGTGAACACTGAATGGCTTGATTCTGTCTCATGCATTTCTTTCAGCACTTCAAAATGGATTTCGGTTGTTTGAAAGGTTCTTGACTGACAATTTTAGAAATTGAACTCTCATGTTTAGTCCCAGACTGAGTCCAACACAAGGCAGCTTCTCAGCTGTATCAGAGAGGAAACATTGCTAGTCTGAGGGTAGTCTCACTTATTTACTTTCTCATGCCAGCAAAAGCAGGATTTCCTGTTTTATCACTGATCTATAGTTACTGGGTGTAGGATATTTTCATTACATTAAAATTATGCCTCCAATGCTAAGACTGTATGTTTCATTCAGGGAAAAATAACCAAGTATTTAGTAAATCACCTCCCCTTTAAGGAATGATAATTCCATTTCAGCCTTAAATTAATTAGGCTGTAGTATGGAAAACTAATGAACACTTGCTCCCTTTCCACCAACTTTCATTTATAGTCCATATTGATTTCTGAAAAATTAATTTATGCTTTTAATATTGTGCTTGTTTTTGTGCAAAATTACAGAGGTTGCATCTATAAGCAGAGATGGAGTGCCATTATCCTTCAAAGTGCACATGGAATAGATGAGGAGAAGCTGTGTAAGTTCTAGGCTTCCAGGAATGGAAGAAAAACAATTTATGAAATTTGCTGTTAAGAATAATTGTTGGCTGACAGTTGTGTAACTTTTACATTATCTCTTGAACCCAGACATAAGACAGACTGATACCAGTCATAATGTCAAGACTGTGATTTCTCCTCATTCACAGGAGATACTGAGGTGGCAAAAATGTTTATGATTGTGAGTCTTTTCATTGCTACACCATTACCAAGCTGCAGTTACATTAGTCTGACTAGAGGAGCTCATGTGACTCATGGCTTTCATTATATGTCTGAGTTCTTAAAGGGTAAAAGATTTGGGAGAGGTATTTTTTTTTCTTCAGAAAAATGAAACAAAAACTGTTTTGTGATAGTAAGTGCATTTGTACTCTTTGGCACTCAGTACATGTTATAGGATGGAGGTAGATTGTGAGCTTTCTGAAGTCCCCTCAGCTGTTTCCAACCAGTGTCTTGGAGCAGTAGGAGTCACTGGCAGTGAATGGAGCACCGACCTTTGTGCCATGGGAGAGCAGGGAGTGTTCATGTGTTCAGTTCTGCCACGTGAACTGTGGTGACACAGGAGGTCATATGGGACATGGGGATGAGCAAGTCCCAGGCTTTCCAGACAGGCTTGGAAGCCAATGGCTCATTATGCTACAGTTTATTGGGATGTTTTTAATGTTTTATCCTCTATTGTCTTAGGGTTATGACTGTAGTTGGTCTGAAACAGACTTCTGACAGTGACATCCTCCTGCTCTGCCCACAGTTCCCAGTCTGGCTTCCATTGCTATTCCCTGTCATTTGGTGTTAGGACAGGTGGAGCTCCTGTTCTCCACATCTGTGTGTGGCAAAGATTGTACTGGCTTTGAAGTCTGCTTCTTTGTCCTAAGAGACATCAGAATCACTGTCAGGAGCCTTCCTGAGGGCTTTCAGAGCCTTTCTTAGAAGGCATTATTACAGCTTCAATACAACAAATTCAGAGGAGTGAGAGGTTTTAGTTCTTCCCTATGAGGATTTGGCAAGTCCAAACCTAAAACATTATAAATAGTTCAGTGAGAGCTGTGAGCAGAACAAGAGTCAAAGAAAACGTCAGGAGGTATTCTAGAACCTTCTGGTGGAAGTTTATCTCATCCTTATAGAGTGTTATAAAAATAATCTTATAAACACTGAAGCAGTCACCACCATGAATCACATTGTGTTCATACTAGACAAACCTACGTAAGACTGGCAGAGGTTTATCTGGGTAAAGATGCTGACTTGGAAACTGTGAGAGAAAAAAGATTTCACTGGCAGACTGTTGTAATAGTGAAATATTTTATCCTGAGGAGAAATAGGTTGTGGAAATGTCAAATCTGTATTACACAAAAGTAATGCAGAGGGAATCCATTCCTGATTTTGGAAAACCTACCTGAATCTCCCATTGCTTTGGGCTCATAAATATCAGGAGTGAAGTGACAGCAGAGCTCCTGAGTTCTAGTGGTTCAAAGAAATAAACATTTATTAACTCTGGTTTGATGGACAGTTCCTGTTTATCCAGCATTGCTCAAAATCATGTCTTAATACAGTTTGTTCTTTTTAAATAAAAATGCTTATAACTAGCTTGGACAAGCCTTTGAAGAGTATACTCCAAAGAACAATGGAAACAGCAACAATGCCATGGAAGGAGGATAAAGACAAGCCTTTCCACTCATTTATTTTCACAGTTTTATTAAATGTAGTGAATATGTTTAACCACAATGAACTAGTCTTTGGTAAAGAATAAAATTCATCAAGAAAAGCTTGCATGACTTCATAACTACACAAAATTGATCCAGGAAAAAGAGATCATGAACTAATGTAGAGTGTTAAACTGTTTGAAGCTTATCCATACTTATGTTCAGATGTAAAACTGAGGCAGTACAAGAAGAGAGCAAAATATTCCTACCCCATCCCCTCCCCTCCCCTCCTTTTTCTACACGTGTTACTGCAGAGCTCATGGATGAATGTGCTGTAGAGAAGAAGTGGCTCAGTCCCTCCATTTGTGTGTGCTCCTGTGAGGTAAGGGTTTGTGGCTATATAGTTCCCCTGTCTAGCCTGGGATGCAGAATTTAATCCCCACTTGAAACCCAGATGCATTGCAACACTGCCTAGTGTGTGTGGTTGTTTGCTCTGCCAATACAGAGGATTTGCACCAATGTAGCTGCTTTCCTAACAAATCCTCTGTACAACGAGCCAAGACCTGTGATACCATGTAGGCTTAGTTCTCAACAGCCTTTCACCATAGCCTTTCACTGTGCAGCAAATGTGAAATGCTACCAAACTAGAACAGCACAGTTTTACCCTGCTTGGAAAGCATTTGTGATCAGCTGTAACTCAAGGAGAGCAGGCCCATTGTGAATTAAACACTGTTTTGCTGAAAATGTGTATTGGATTTAATCCAATTACTTGTTTGCTGGCACAAATTCTTTTGGTGACCATGAGTTTCCAAGAAAAAAGATACAATTTTATCTCCCTTCCTATTCAAATGTCAAATTGTTTTGTGTGTTTCCATTACTTATCTTGAAGTCTGCACCAGTGTGGAAGATAGAATGAGCACACCACCTCCAAATCCCTATCATCCAGGCCCAAACTCCTCTTGTGCAGTGTGTGTGGGAGTCTCTCACAAGCATCACAGTCAAAAAGCATATGTTTTTGTGATGATTTATGCATCAGGTTGCTGTAAAAGAATTCCTTGTTTCTATCCTGACAAATACCACTTACAGTACCAAGGAACTTTGGCCAAAACTAGCCAGTCTGTATAACTATAGGAAAAACAGTGCCTTCTGATAGCTCAGATTATGATATGCCTGCAAAAATGGACGCACACATATATCTGAAATGTAAACATTGGCAATTTTGATAGTTCTCAAGCTGGTCCAATATGTTACAGTAATATACGTTGTTGTTGGGAGTTTGAACCTCAGTGTGAACATTTTTCTAGACCTGGTAATAGGCTGCCATCCATAAAAGGATATTTAAGTGTAAGTAGTATTTTTCATGCTGTTTAATCGACTTGCTCTCTGTTTTCAATTATTTGTGAAGGGAAACACTCTGTATCACTTTCTTTTGTCTCCTATTTATCAGCTAAAACAAAATGTAGGTGCTTATATAAAACATTTCAACAAAAGTTTTTGCTGTTAAAAAGGCCCAAACTCAAACCTCAGATTTATATGCTACCCTCTGCTGTGTGCTGTAAGTGCCATGGCTCCTCAGAAGCCAAAATCAACACAGCACAAAGCCATTTCTGAGACCACAGAGGACCTGAGTGTCGAGTAGAAATTCTCCTTTGTTCCATGTCCATTTGGAATCCTTATTTTGCTGTTAGCTTTTGAGACCCTAAGAGAAGTTAAGAATTGTCACCTTGCAGTGTATCCACTAGTGGAGACCAGAGTTGTCTCACTGTAAATAAGAGAGATCTGCTNACCAAGGAGGTATGAAACTCTTGCAATAAAGAAACAACAATATGGAACCTTTGCAATATATTGATAACAGATACTGACTTTTTTGTTCTAGCAAGATGTTGGATCTGGTGGTCTGGATTTTAATTGTTTGTGGAACTGGAGAGTTAAAAGAAGATCAAGAGAGAGAATTATGACTTTTTTATTACCTCTGCATTTAAAGATTGTAGTATGCTGCATGAAAAAACTTTCTCTGTGTTTTCCAACAGAGACATTGAAAATATGCCAGATGCACTTAAATGAACCTATTAAAAAGTTTGGAAAATTAGGAAATATGAGGAAAAAATAAAGGGAATACTGATTATTGCTTTCAAATCTTCAGATTTACATATTAATGAAAATAGTTAATTAAGTGATGCAAAACTTAATTTTGTATTTAATCTGCAGATCTTCACTTGGGCTTAAGATCTATGTGTCTTGATAACAACAGAAAAGTTTTCTTCTGGATACATAACTAGCTCCCATAGCTCAAAAAAAGAAAAATGTGAAGACAATTTTAGTACCAACAGAAAATTTTGGCAATGTCCTGTGCTTTGTTACCAATTACTTACTCTTTTCAGACTGAGTGCATATGGCACTAAACTCAAGAAAATTTTTCATCATCTCTAACAAGATAAATCACTGTCAGTGATCCATCACTCTTTCTAGATACTGATTGCTCTTTTGCTAGAACTTTCAGAAAACACCAGAGCATTTGAAGAATCATAGTTTAAAATATTTCAGGGAAATCCAAATGTCTTGAAACCTGAGAAAGGAGTTGACCAGTTGGTGTAGGCAATGTTACTTGAACTACCTGCTCTTAAGCAGGTTCTTTCACCAGTTTATAAAGAGTTGACAGACATTTTTACAAGTATTTGATAGTTTGTTTAAGCCTTTACAGGATAATACTTCTTTGTCATGACATGTGTAGAACATATGTAAATCATTCAAAGAACTTTTAAGTATTGTTTTGGAATTTCTATGTAGTTCATAGATGATGACCTATTTTTCTATTTAGGGAATTCTATAAATTTAGTGATAAATGTCTAAGTATTTTTTTGCCCCTTCAGTTAGAGTCTATTATGAAGAACGTGAGTTTTGAAAGCTTCTTGACAACTTCCATAAAGAGTTCTTGACTGTATTTTCATGTTCTGAAGATTCAGAACGCTGTCTGTGATGTGACTCACTCTTTGTAGCCTGGCATTTGTCAGTGTTTAGGGTTAACTCAATCCACTGGCATAAAAATAGTAAATGGACATTGTGCCTCTCAACACAAGTGTGAATCATTTTATGGAGTTGGGAGTGTACACTAACTAATCCACAGAAGATACAGGGGAAAAGAAAGAATTAAATCTCATCAGAAATGCTGAAACAGCAAAATAATAAGAGAATCATAGAATAGTTTGTTTTAGAAGTGACCTTTAAAGTTGCAACCCACCTGCAGTGAGCAGGGACATCTTCAAGTAGATTAGGATGTTCAGAGCTCTGTCCAGCCTGACCATGAATGTTTCCAGTGATGACACATCCATCACCTGTGGCAGTGTTTGGGCATCCTCATTGTAAAAAATATCTACCTTATATCTGGTTCCCTCTTTCAGTTTAAAAGCATCACCCCCTGTTCTATTGTACAAACCCTACTAAAATGTTTCTCCCCATTTTTCGGTGTTCTATCCTTCTGATTACTTTTGTGGCCCTCTTCTGGACCCCCTCTAGCATGTCCACATCTTTCTTGTGCTGAGAAGCCTAAAAGAAGCATCCTACCTACCAGTTTAGATGGCAGCACCTAGAGTTGCTAAGAGAAACTGTTACAAGTTATCTGCATAGATGTCAGTTATCCTAATGTTCCTAAATAAACTGAGTCACAGAGCCAAAGGGCTTTTAAAGCTGCCTGTGAATCTTCAACACAGTCAGATTCCAAGCTGCAAGGACCAGGCATCTCTGGTGCTACACTCACCAGCAGTGTCTACAGGGCATCAAGATTCAGTTCTATGGAAAGGGATTTGAACTTGCAGTGATGTGCACTTTCCCTACCTAGTACAGACCAGCAGCACTTCTGCAGGGTCTCATGTTGAGATTCCTTATCTCATCAGCAGGTCAGAGACCCTGGTACAGGTAGCAAATCAGTTGCAAAGTCCTAGCCTGGCAAGTAAGGCAGAAATAAGAAATCAGTGTCAATACTTCAGACTATAGAAATTTCCTTTCTTTCTAACCCTGAATCTGTTTTGGCTCTTGAAAGATAACATGGTAATCTATCCTGTCATCTGTTTATCCCAACACTTGTACTGTTACATATTGTGGCTCCCAAGAACAGAATAGCAAGTGGAAGAACTTGACAAAATCTATAGTTAAAAGCCAGATTATTTTTAAATTCGGGATTTGTTTTGTGGAAAATAGATGACTTCATCTTTTCTTAGTCCAAAGTTGATCTGTGAGGCAAAAATCCCAAACAACTGTAGCCTTAGTGACATGACTGACTTTCTGAATTACTGGGCAAGGGCATTTGTATTTTGATATTAGTCCGGGCCATTAGAGGAGTAAGCAGCAGTTAGTGATTGGTGACTGCAAAATTTGATTCACAGAGTTCATGCATTCATTTGAAAATATTTTAGTTCTTAGGCTGTGTTTCTATTTCTGAGCTTTCAAGCACTCTTAATATTTTTTCATTGATATTTGAGCCTCTCAGGAAATAAAAGCAAAGGCACTGCTGCCCAGATAGTGAGAATAAAAGGGATTCATATCTGCTTTTTAGTGGCAGAATAAAGCAATGAAAGTGAAAAATTCCATAGNACTGTCAGTGATCCATCACTCTTTCTAGATACTGATTGCTCTTTTGCTAGAACTTTCAGAAAACACCAGAGCATTTGAAGAATCATAGTTTAAAATATTTCAGGGAAATCCAAATGTCTTGAAACCTGAGAAAGGAGTTGACCAGTCGGTGTAGGCAATGTTACTTGAACTACCTGCTCTTAAGCAGGTTCTTTCACCAGTTTATAAAGAGTTGACAGACATTTTTACAAGTATTTGATAGTTTGTTTAAGCCTTTACAGGATAATACTTCTTTGTCATGACATGTGTAGAACATATGTAAATCATTCAAAGAACTTTTAAGTATTGTTTTGGAATTTCTATGTAGTTCATAGATGATGACCTATTTTTCTATTTAGGGAATTCTATAAATTTAGTGATAAATGTCTAAGTATTTTTTTGCCCCTTCAGTTAGAGTCTATTATGAAGAACGTGAGTTTTGAAAGCTTCTTGACAACTTCCATAAAGAGTTCTTGACTGTATTTTCATGTTCTGAAGATTCAGAACGCTGTCTGTGATGTGACTCACTCTTTGTAGCCTGGCATTTGTCAGTGTTTAGGGTTAACTCAATCCACTGGCATAAAAATAGTAAATGGACATTGTGCCTCTCAACACAAGTGTGAATCATTTTATGGAGTTGGGAGTGTACACTAACTAATCCACAGAAGATACAGGGGAAAAGAAAGAATTAAATCTCATCAGAAATGCTGAAACAGCAAAATAATAAGAGAATCATAGAATAGTTTGTTTTAGAAGTGACCTTTAAAGTTGCAACCCACCTGCAGTGAGCAGGGACATCTTCAAGTAGATTAGGATGTTCAGAGCTCTGTCCAGCCTGACCATGAATGTTTCCAGTGATGACACATCCATCACCTGTGGCAGTGTTTGGGCATCCTCATTGTAAAAAATATCTACCTTATATCTGGTTCCCTCTTTCAGTTTAAAAGCATCACCCCCTGTCCTATTGTACAAACCCTACTAAAATGTTTCTCCCCATTTTTCGGTGTTCTATCCTTCTGATTACTTTTGTGGCCCTCTTCTGGACCCCCTCTAGCATGTCCACATCTTTCTTGTGCTGGGAAGCCTAAAAGAAGCATCCTACCTACCAGTTTAGATGGCAGCACCTAGAGTTGCTAAGAGAAACTGTTACAAGTTATCTGCATAGATGTCAGTTATCCTAATGTTCCTAAATAAACTGAGTCACAGAGCCAAAGGGCTTTTAAAGCTACCCGTGAATCTTCAACACAGTCAGATTCCAAGCTGCAAGGACCAGGCATCTCTGGTGCTACAGTCACCAGCAGTGTCTACAGGGCATCAAGATTCAGTTCTATGGAAAGGGATTTGAACTTGCAGTGATGTGCACTTTCCCTACCTAGTACAGACCAGCAGCACTTCTGCAGAGTCTCATGTTGAGATTCCTTATCTCATCAGCAGGTCAGAGACCCTGGTACTGGTAGCAAATCAGTTGCAAAGTCCTAGCCTGGCAAGTAAGGCAGAAATAAGAAATCAGTGTCAATACTTCAGACTATAGAAATTTCCTTTCTTTCTAACCCTGAATCTGTTTTGGCTCTTGAAAGATAACATGGTAATCTATCCTGTCATCTGTTTATCCCAACACTTGTACTGTTACATATTGTGGCTCCCAAGAACAGAATAGCAAGTGGAAGAACTTGACAAAATCTATAGTTAAAAGCCAGATTATTTTAAATTCGGGATTTGTTTTGTGGAAAATAGATGACTTCATCTTTTCTTAGTCCAAAGTTGATCTGTGAGGCAAAAATCCCAAACAACTGTAGCCTTAGTGACATGACTGACTTTCTGAATTACTGGGCAAGGGCATTTGTATTTTGATATTAGTCCGGGCCATTAGAGGAGTAAGCAGCAGTTAGTGATTGGTGACTGCAAAATTTGATTCACAGAGTTCATGCATTCATTTGAAAATATTTTAGTTCTTAGGCTGTGTTTCTATTTCTGAGCTTTCAAGCACTCTTAATATTTTTTCATTGATATTTGAGCCTCTCAGGAAATAAAAGCAAAGGCACTGCTGCCCAGATAGTGAGAATAAAAGGGATTCATATCTGCTTTTTAGTGGCAGAATAAAGCAATGAAAGTGAAAAATTCCATAGCACAAATCGGTGAAAATCTGATAAATTCTGGAGCATGGGGATTTTTTGTCTGGAATGTCAATGTCTTCAGAAGTTGCTGCATCTAGCAGCTGGAGAAGAGAACTGCAATTTTTGAAACGAGAAGGCTGCCAAGGGAGAAAGTCAGTGAGAACTTTGGTGGATCTGCCAGGATACCTTGTCTAGATTGTCTCTTGGATTACAAGTAGATCTGTGATTAGCAGAGCTAAGAAGATACGATTTCATGTTTACATCTTCTGGGGATCTAATAGTTAGTGTCTGCACCATGGCTAAACTTTACTCAACAGCTGGCATAGGCTGAAATGGTGACATTTGGGTAGGACTAGGTATGTGCATGTAAAGAAATTGTCATGCCATAAGGGTGATTGTTTATTAAGGAGTTATTTTCTTACTAGCCTGGTTTTCTGTGAAATACACTGTGTCTTACTTCTCTGCTGCATAATGGATTTGGGCATCTGGGATAAAGGTTTTTTTTTCCTTATGTCCCCTCTTTTAGAATGCAGCAGCCTGTCAAGTAGTTTAGGTATTAATAAGGGTACTGCCATAGGCTCCATTTGCCATTAGTTCAAATGCTGTCTTGGGCCCATGGAGTTACATTACTTTTGGTACTGGAACAGTGTAGCCTTCCTGGAAATATGTGGTGCTGATTTCCCATAGAACCTGGACAGGAAAAACTGGCCTGTTCTTAAGGCTTTTTTTTTTTTCAGCTGATGCACAATTGTAGGCATTGTCTCAGCCCTGAAAGATTTAGCAGGACACGTTTCTTAAGGAAAGATTTACCAGTATGAATAAATGAAATACATTAGGTTTGTGAGAATTTATGCCCAGAATTTACAAATGAAGTGTGATAAAGTCACTGTGGGTTGAAGGTAAAATAAGGTGTATCATAAACAAGGACTTTACTATTTAGCAATGCCTGCATATATGAAGCATTTCATTTCAGTTCATTTAAAGCCCTGCACTTTGCTGCCTCAGTGTTCACTTTTCCCTGACCTGTAAATCATAGGGTGAGTGTTTGAAGGAGATGATATGTCTCAGAGCATGCAGGTGAATGGAAGGTTAAACATTGTGACTGGCATTCAGGTGACTCTTGTGCAATCAATCCCAGTGATATGATACTCAGTCAAAAGAACTGACAGTCATGAGGAGAAAAAAAGAGAGGAGGAAGATGAAGAGGCTCTTGAATGTTTTCAAACATTGCATTGAAAGAAAAAAAATTAACTGGTCTTTAATTCTTGGCTGCAGCTGGGTCTCTGGCAGGTATGAGGATGTACTGAGTGCTTACCAAAATGCTCAGGAACACGGGGAAAGGGCTCCAGTCCAGGATTCCCCTGTTCCCATTTTTTCTGTGGTGGAAGGCTGAGGGGGAAGGAGCCAGGAGCATGGCTATCAAACAGTGGCTGTTTCTTTGCATGGTCACAGAAGAGCCAAATGTATTTTATGCACATTGTGCTATCTGGCAAAGCAAGGCAGTATAACAAGAAAGAAAATGTGGTGTTTTTTTCTGATGCATCAGAGATTTTGATCTTCATAAATACATAAGGAAGCCAATGTTTAGATAGTCCAAGGAAGATTCTTAGGAGGATTTATAAATTCAGTTCAGCATGGAGCTTAGGGTTTAATGGGCCAATTCTAGCAATGGTATCCACAGAGGTATCTTTGTGCAGTAGCTAAAATAAATTAGTTTAAACCTTAACCTGAGAGACAGAAAATGTCTTTATGTTCTTTTCCAGTTACTGTTTTAGTGAAGTGCTCTCAGCATATTGGTAGCTTCCTAATGGTTAGCGCAGATTTCATATTCTTGCCATTATGTTCACAAATGTATACTTGTTTGGGAAAAAGTCTTTCTGAGGGAGAAGAGGTAGTGGAGGGTGTTACTTGAGGAGGCATGAAACTTCATATTTCCACAGGCCTTTGGAGGGATCCCAAGAGGAATTTAAAATCTGAGGAAAGGTAGGACACAGAGTCGGAGGCAGCTGGGGATGGCAATGCACTCCTAAGCAGTTTCACAGTTCTGTACAAGAAGTAGGAGGTACAAAAATAAAGGCATGGACCCAAAGTGATGGATCATCAAGTATATTATCCTCTTAAAAGTGAAGGATGGTCTATGCCCTCCTTTGCTTTCTATCTTGCTGCAGCAGTGAGTGCAGCTATCTGAGTACTGTCACACCTGACACAGTTACTGTGAGAACAGTCAGGCTTCAAGGTCACTGCACACCAGACACTGGGGAAATGTAAATACAGTTTATCTTAGGAAGATGGTAGAGTGACTGTACCCCTCAGCCTGCCCTGCCCATACCCACCCTCCAGTAATCCATTTAGCTTTTTAGTACCATCACAGAGGAAGTCTTTGATTGCATTTATTGTATTTAGTTATGGATGATAGCTAGGCACAGCACAGCAGAAAGGACACAAACTAACTAGGGAATGACAGTATTCTCATCTGTGTAGGTCTTGTGACATCTACTGTAGCTGTTGCTTTATTGTGATTTTAAAGCAGCTTTATGAGAAGTTCTGTCTACTTCAATGGACACAGCAAGGGAGAGTGTCCTCTAAATACAGAAGTTTCCACCTATTAATAAAGGTATTTTATGTAAAATTTACTTTAGGATTTCATAGCTGTCAGTTTCCTTACAGCTGCCTCTTCTCATACAATCATTAAATCATATAAGCTTTGCAAATGCGGGCAGGGTTTTCAAGTGCCTAATGCAAAATGGAAAAAGGATATTTGTCCTTAAAAATTTTTTCTTCTTGGAATAAAGCATTTATTTTCCAAGAGTTACTGGCTCATTGCTTTTGGTGGCACTCAAGCTACCTTCTTTCTGAAAACAGTGGATCTCTTGTCCTTTGAAACCCCAAGCTTTTATGATGTGTCTGATTTGATATCCCAAAATAAGGCTACTCTATGTAATCCTGGCTGTTATCTTTACTCAGCCCAGGTGACCTCACATTGCACCATGGGGAATTTCCTTATCATGAGTTTCTACTTAAGTCTTGAATCTCTCTCAGGCAGAGCTGCTACATTATTGTTCTAGTCTATATTAAAATACAAAACCACATTAACCAAATCTAATGCAATGCTTATGAATCCAGAATGAACATAGCAAGTTGACTCCATAAGCTTAAAATTATATATCAAATCAAATTTTTCCAAGTGGTGCTCTATAAAACAGCATGTAATTTCCTCTCTTACACATTTGATACTTTGTGAGCTTGGACAGAAATAACATTACCTGTTATAACATAAGGAATCTAGTTCAAAATAATGAGGAAGGGAACTCTTGCAGTAGTAGGTCAGAAAGCACTTGTGGCTGTGGGGATCTCTTATCAACCTTATTTTTTTCTCAGCATTATTAATATGGATGAAGCTAATTAAATATCTTTGGTGCACTGGAGATATATGGAACATATACATGTACTGGAGATATATAAAACACGTCCAAAACACGTTTTGTACCTGTAGTAGCCTTCTCGTCACTTGCCTAATTGCTGATACTCAGGTATAGTTGTTCAGACTCACAAAGGCATTTTTATGCAAAATAGCAAATTACTTTGAGCCCAGGAGAACAAGTGATGTATAGTCCTATTCCAATGGCCTTTGGGATCCACTGGAAACAGGAATGTCAGACTAAGAATATAACTTGTACTTTCCTTGAGATGTAGGTCTTACATCTAATTCTGTTAAAAGTTAAGATGATTTCTACCTCTGCCGTAGTGAACGGGGCATTTCAAAGAAGAAATTGAATGTGGTTATATGGTGTTCCTCCACCACAAAGCCTGGCTGTGTGACCCCTTGATGCTGATACAATCACTAATTCCTGGCTGTGATTCTCAGGGCTTATCTTCTATGCCTGGTTCTGCCATTTGGATATGTACACACATGTTCTATGTATGCCTGTGTGGAATCTCCTGCTGTAGTCATTTGAGGCGCTACTACCTACAGTGTTATGTAGAAATAGACATGCTGTAGGATCACAAGTGCATTAAGCCTTTAAGAAAAATTATATGGAAACACATAGTTCAGTGAACAGGCACTGGAAAATTGAGCAAAATTATCAGATCAGAATGTGGATTTTGTGAAACACAGTGTGTAGCTGCAGTATGTAGCAACTTTTTCCAAAAAAACTACATTTGAAGTAATTATATAAAAGAAAAATAGATGCATACAGAGAGAATCTGGATCTTGCTGGAAAAAAACACCTGCAATGCCACCTTTTTGTGTGCCAGTTCCAGTCACTGTACTCTGGCTGTGCGAGTGTGCCATAAGTCATTCCTGACAATCCCACCTGCCACGATTGATATCGACCGAGAATAAAGGCGAACTGGCTGTTTGGCAACTTGCACAAACGTTGCAGCAGGGCAGTGCAGAGTCTGGCTGCAGCTGGCAGAAAGCTCCACTCTGTGGCTGCAGAGCTGTGCCTGTCCCAGTATTGCCAGCACATGTGGTAACAGCCACGGCCCTTGGGATCTGTGCCAGCAGGGAGTGCACGCTCTCTGCTCCTAGCTGTGCCTCTTGCTAGAAAAGAGACCCATTGGAGGAGATGGTGAAAGAAGCTGCTCTGGCAGCTCCTTGCCTTCTGAGAATTCCCTCTGTACAACAGAGACCACTCAGTTAAATCAGCAGACTTCAGGATGTTTTGAGCATCCCAGAGAACAAACTGATCAGTAACCCTGCTCTTACATGCCATTTGATTGCTTTATTGAGCTGTGATTCCTGATACCAAGGGGATCCCTGGGGTCTGATAAATTTGGTGTGAAAAGAGATGTTTGAATTAAGCACTTCCTGGATGAAGAGGGCACAACAGATCTATTTAGAAACTGCAGTAATACTTAGATTCTGCCTGCAGGTTTTAAATGGAAGGATCGCCTTTCTCTGCCGTAGTGTAACGTTTAATACATTACATGTTGTAGGCATATAATGCAGTTATGATACTGTTATGTGTAATTCACCTTTTGTTTACAAAGATAAAGGAAGAAAGCTCCTACTTCTGCCACATTTGTAATTCAAAGTGTATCAAAAACCTAGCAGCAAAAAAATTGGCAGGCCTATGAGTGAAAGTGTCTGTAGGAGTGTGTCCTCCATACGTGGGAGGGAATGTGAGAATTTTTCAGTGCTTTCAAAGGAAGTGACTGATAAAGCTTTGCACTTTTATTAGTGGTACCCATATTTGCTGAATTTTATGTTTACTGGCTTTATTTGTGATAGCAAACATTTGTGTCTTGCCATCATATTCCTCAAGTGTGGATCATTCTCCCTCAGTTCATAAACAACCCTCTATTCAGAGGCCCTCTGACACAACTCCTGCAATGGGGAAATTTTGTTTTTCTTTTGTCTACTTCTATTTGTACTGTTCCCATACCCTAAACATCATGAAGTGTAGATTGTTTCTGGTATGCTTAGGAAGTAGCTGCAGTATTATGAATGTCATTGCAAACTACTGGTTTCAATGAAATCTTCAATCATCCAAATGTGTTAGCAACCTTACATATATGAGTAGTCCCAGTTGAGTGAGAATAAGATAAAAAATCTAATGAAATCATTCACTCATATAAAGTGATGGTGATCATGATTACGCAGAACACCAGCTTTGTCAGAAATTCATTGTTCTGCCATCAAAAGATACTAATACTTTCATAGTAATTTTCTGCAGCAAGCACTAACAAGAAAGCAGTTTGGAAAAAAATGGTTGAAAGGCCCATTTTACAACTTGGGAATGTGAGAGATTACATCTGTCTGGAGGTTTCTGATGATTACACATAGCAATTGAAAACCCAAAATGTAAAGGTTAATACCAAGTCATTAACAAATCACAAATGCTCATTGTTGCCAGGCTTTCCTGTGTATTGATTGCAGCTTCTTCTAATTCTTCAGGACTTACTCATGGATGACTTATAACTCACGTTGGAATGAATACTGTGTACAGTAAATTATGTAAGAAGATTGCACAAGGTGCCTCTCCCATGATGTAACTAACATTAAATTGTTAATCATAAACCTAGGGCTTCTCAGCTTTCAGGGAACTGCAGCTGTTACACAGCCAGGTGAAACGCTCTCTGAGGAGCCTGGTGAAGTTGTTCTGTTCTTGCTGACATTTATTGAAAGCATATGGCTGTACATAAACCAACAAGACAGCACAGCCTTGCTACAAAAACTAAAACCTTTGTGTATGGAAAGGATGCTGAATTTTGAAAAACTGCTGTATTTTAGCAAGGACATGTTTTTATTTGGTCTTTTCTGGACACATGGCAAAACCAAACCCTAAGGGAAATCATTTGCTACAGCTTAGTTGTGTGTTGTATTATTCTCTGACAAGATTTGTTTGTCAGTTTTAAAAGCAGTTTATAAACCAGTCATGTAGATCAAATATAGAAAACTGAAACATTCTTAAACATTCATCATGCAAGAGGTTTTTTCCCTTAAAACAAATCCTCTTTCCTTTTTACTAGCTTGGCTAACATAAACTTTTACTCTAATGATGACTGGGAAAAAAAAGGTAATCTTTTAAGCTGGAGTTGTGCATGTCAGCTGGAGTGTACCATTCCTGGAGTGTTATTAATCATAAGCCAGTCTATAAAACAATGTTTCTCTGCATGGGGTATGCAAACTAGCTTGCAATGTCACTGGGTTTAGCCTAGCTTTATTCTCTAGTGATCAAAACCTACAAGTAATGCCTATTTCACCTTGAGAGGTGTTTTCCACATCCCATCTTCCATTTCATTGCATCTGTTTTTGGTGCTCTGACATTCTTGTCCTTCTGTAGGTACCTGTGATATCATGTTTATGGAAGGCAAATGCAGAAGCTGGGAAAGTACTTGCATGTTGCAAATTATCAGATAATACCACAGTACCTTACACTATAGGGAATCATGAGAAATATGTAGGAGTGGTCTGGATCAGTTGCTAACAACCTGAATGTTCTGATGAGAAACTCATTAGATTGTAACGGTCTCTATTTACTTGTACAGTTGCTGGATTAAAAAAATACTGTTCCATTAAATCTGTAGACCCAAGGTTTTAGGGCTTGACAGGGGAAATGAAATGAAGTATAAAACAGTTACTTGTTATGGTAACAGTTTCTTCTTGTGGTACTCATAACTCTGAACAAGCCACTTTCCTAATTCATGCACTGAATTATACTGAAGGCAGCAAGGGTCATGTATCTCAGTGATTAGCATGACACCTTAAGAAAGGAAGAAGATAATTCCATTTTTCAGGGTAATGATTATTTCTGACTACCATGTCATCTTTGAATTACAAATAGTACAAGAGTGAATCCACCTCTATGGAATTCACTTTGTATAAGGTCCAGGTTCTCCAGTCCAAATGCTTCAGTGACAGAAAATTTGTTCTTTACTCCTGTGAATTTTCTAAATTTCACTTTTATTTCCACAGCAGGTCTTTCCAAGATGTGCTGTTTAGCCCACAGGACTAGAGGAAAGAATATGAAGTAGTCCGTGAACCAAATATTTCTGGCTGTATTTCATTGAAAGAGACTGACAGTAGCTGATGAAGCAGTAGATTTTTCATGTCTGCTCCAATGTTTTGCAAGGCCTAGTAGAGAGTTTGGAATTCTGCTTTCAGGATGAGGATATGAGGAGTGGGATAAGTCACCTCCTCCTTTGTGCTCACATGACCTAGCAGAAAGTTGAACACAGTTCTTTTTCTACTCTGGCAGTACCCTAAGTACCTAAACTGAGAAATTTAGGTTTTTAGAGAAGAATTAAAATCTCTCATGCAATATGTGTTTTAAGAATCCATTAGCAAAGGGAGGATTTTGTGCAAGTTTCTATCAACAGTAAACTATGGTTGAATTTTGCTGTTTCTCCTTTCTGTGTCCTGCTGGGTGTTGAGTTTTCTTTGGTAGCACATCCTTACCTGTCAGTTACTTGCCCAGGCAGAGCTGAGTCAGACCTCAGCTCAAAGTCCACATTTAGAGTTGCCCCCCAGTGTCCCAGTCCTCTTTGTCTGGCACTGGCACGTTTTCCTGGGGCTGCTGGTGGCTGACCTCTGTACTTGATGACATGGTGGAAAGAGGCTTAAAATATTGCCGTAGGTGCAAAAGGCAATGTGTCACTGTGGCTGCCTGTAATGGCCTTACGTCAGTGCAGTGTTATGACATGCCACACTGTTTTCTTCCACTGCAGGCCATATATAGCCTGTTACACTTTGATCTGCTCAGCAAAACGAAGTGGATTCCTTTTGCCTGTAAACAGCAGCTGGGTGAAAGGAAAGGGTAATGGAGCCTGAAGGTATTTGATAGATTGGCATTAACTTTGAATATATTTGCTGACCGGATAGCAATCCATATGTGTATTGCCAGTGTCAGTTTGTAGTTGTTACTGCTTCTAGAGCACAGTTGTGGTGTAAGACAATCTGCTCTGATTTCACCTTGGGAGGTGTGATTCTGGAGGAAAAATGTGGCCTGGCTAAACTGGTGTGCTGTGCCTTCCTGTGACCCTCTTGTCATTTGAGCTATTTCAAATAAGACTCTCCTTGTTCTTGGCAAAAAGGACATATTCTTTGGTGGGTGACTTGCATGTCCTGTTACTGCTCAATATGGATTTTCACATTTTAGAAGTTCCAGCTACGCAAATGCAGTGTCTGTACTGTTCATCAGATGCAAAGCTAACTTAAAATGAGCATATGGAGGCATATGAAAGGTTTGCACTGCAGTTAAATCTG
>WBNQ01033768.1:24758-42107 GCA_013401375.1 Spizella passerina | reverse complement strand
ATTGATATTCAGGAAGATCTCAGGCTACCACGACAAGCACAGAGATCAATTTTATTCTAAAAGAACAAAAATGTCAGCCTGGCCCTTCACCCCCTGAGCTTCCCTGGTGTGATACAAGGTGCTGGCAGCTCCTGGGGGTGCTGCACACCACAGAGACACTCACCTTACCACAGATGTCATTTATAGCCACATGCACAAAGATGGAAGCCTCTTCTATGCCCTCCAGGTACACGTGTCTGTAACCTGAAACAGAGGGAGCAGAGCTGGAACAAGGCTGGGACACGAGGAGCAGCTGGAGATTTTCCTTTTATGAGCAGCAGAAGAGATCAAGGAGGATTCTCCCAGCTCCTCCTGCTCCTCACAGTGAGGATCCATCACCTTGCCACACTCTGGTGTACCTGAGCCACACCACCTGCAAACTTCACCCCCATTTTTGTCAGGATCTCATAGAACAGCCCTGTCCTGTTTCATCCAGGCTCTGTTATTGCTGCTGTCAAGCCATGATTTAAGCTTGACCACATTCTCTCCTCTGGACTTTTAGTTCATTATTGGGACTGCAAAGCTTTCATCCAAGGTCAGTTTAGTGAGACTGGATGGGTTTCTTTAACCTTAAAGAGAAACTTTTTTCTTGACTTTGAAAGGAAAGAAAAATACACACACAAGAAGTTTTAATGTGAAGGAAGACTGAAATGAAAACAGAGGAAATTGTCTGAAAATGGCATTTAATGGCCTGGATCCCATCATTAGAATAGGTAACTTTCTGTTCTGTGTTAAACTACTACTCATAGCCATAAAACCAAGCAAAACCCTAGAGATTTTTCAGAAACTGGTGTGAAGAAAGAGAGGACAAAGCCCTAAAGGAGTAAAGTATTTAAAACCCACAGTATTTACCCACCCTGCTTAGCAATCTTACCCATTTTATCAAAATCTAGTGCCAAAAATCTGGAGTTAATTGATTTAGTCTTCATCACCATATCAGTCAGGAGCTGACTAAGACAGAGAACTCAGGGCCCAAACTCCAGCCTCTTGTTCTAACTAGAAATTTCTGCAGCAGATACATTAATTTTGATTTTTCCCATGAAAAATCCCAGCCCATTAATTTGGGATGACTCTTTCTCTCACCTGGCATCATGCTGCTGAAGGCAATTGTCCTCTGCCCGATGAAATCCCTCCCGATGGGGTCGTGGTCCCACACCAGGAACCGGATCAGGGCGATCTCTGGCATGTGCACTGTGAACACCAAGGTCTCCTCCCACATGGGGTTAAAACCTTCCAAAGGGGGAGTCAGCTTCAGGAATCTCATTTACAGCAAACAACAAGTCTGCCTAAGCTGTGGTGCCATTCTGGTTTTCCTGACAGATTGATTGCTCTTGGAAAATCCAGCATTCCCACAAGGAACAGAGTTGGGTCTTGCCTAAATTTGGCCCTGCCTTTTGACCACAGCAAGTTCAAAACACCCTCCTCTCACTCATAATGAGAGAAAAAATGTTTTGTTTTATACCAAGACCTTCAGCATATTTATACCAACTCAACCAAACAAGTCAAAATCCAAGTCTAATCAACATTAAAATGCTGAAATCCAATTTTCCGTGCTTTGTCATAATAGGCACCAAATATTATCTACTCCTATTTTTATGAAAAAATTGCCTGAAAGAGGATATTTCAGCCATAAAAATCTCAGATTTTCTTACCATTATCATCAACTACTCTGGTTTGTTCTTTGAAGCAATCAACAGGTAAGCCTATAACTTCTACTTCAACAAATGGATCTATGATCTGAAAAACAAAAAACAACAAATATTGAAAAGAAATAGTGACAGATGAAACCCAAGCAAGTGCCTTTTACAATATGGGCACTGGACATGAATGTCTGGGTAATTATTGGTCCTGAGCCTTATGGAGTGGTTTATTAAATTGATATAGTCTCTCTGCCTTTTTTTTGCTTCTCCTGAAAGTATTGTGTTGGCAATTGAGGAAAAGCATCAAAGCACTGCTCTGGTGCTAAAAAGTAAAAAAACACCACCAGAAGATGTAGGATGCTCATGACCTAATTTATTGATGGTCTGTGTCTCCTGATAAGTAACTGCAGGGTGTGAAATCCTCATGCTTAGCCCAGCCAGAATGGAAATAAACCTTCTGCACCACAAAATAACAATTACAGCTGTCCCATACCTCTCCTCTGTCTCCTAGCATGGAATCACGTGGTTTGGGGAGTTGTTGACCACTGATAATTCTCAGAACCAGCTGTTTCTTCAGCTGACCAGGCAGGGGGTCTTCAGAATTTGGGTTAAAGACACCTGTAAGAATGAAAAGTCCCATAATCTGAAAATGCAACATGACTCTTTTGCTTCTGGCATCAGAAATGAATCTTTAAACAAACTGTACCAATCCTCACACTCAATCCTGTCCTGCAATCAGTGTTCCACTGGTTTTGCTGGTTTTCCTTACCTTGACACATGCAGTTGGGTTTGAGGACGTAGCCACAGTTCCCATTGGCACTGAATTTGGCCCGGTTCAGCTGCAGCATCCTCCCCTCTGACTGGTAGTTTAGTGCAACTATTACAAAAAAATAAATCAGATTCAAATTTGAATTCTTAGATGCAAAAAAAATCAGATATCCTATGGAAAATTATTACAGCTTCAGGGAGAGAAGCTCTCCAGAAGAGCTGAACTCTGAAGCCCTCTTGCATTTGAGAAGTTCATTTATTTCCATTTACCAGACAGCTCCTTCCATGTAAGACACATGTTCAAGGTAATCAATGCAAGGACAGTACCAAGGAGGACTCCATGGTCAGCAAAGCTGGATAAGCAGAGGACTCAGAGTGTCCTAAGGGGTGATTCCAGTGCTCCTATTCAAACATCCCCTTGGATTAAGCTCTTTTTTGACCCAGAGATGGGGCAGCTGAGAGGTGTTTCAAAAACTTTCATTCTACTTTTAGACTCATGTGAAGGGTGAGACAGTACAGATGTTATAATTCACACCATCACAAGCAGGAATTAACTATTTCCTAATTACAATAACCTATAAGCATTTCTTGGCCTATAAGCTTGTGTTACACTATGCTGTAAATGTTTTAAAGCAAATAATCTAAAATTACCCCTTGTAAGCCTTACCACAATGCATCTTACATAGTTCTATTTCTCCAAAGTATCCAGTCTTATTTGCAAGGCCATCCTTTCAAACTTCTTTCTAGTTCCATTTCTCTCTCAACAACATCTCTCCTATTCCACGGACAGAATCCTCTACAAATCCATTTCCCGCAGCATCCCTCCCAAAATAAACCCAAAAAACGAAGAAGTTTCAGCTGACCAAGCTGGCAGCCAGCATTCCAGAAGGGCTGGGGGTTGTAGTTGCTGGAGTCCACCCTGTAGGAGGAGGGGTAGATGCGGGACAGCTGGTGCTGGTTGAAGCGCAGGTACTGGGCTGGCTTCTGCTGCAGGATCTGGTGGGCTTTGGTTTCACTGAAAGATGAAACCTGCCAGCTGGAAGAGACTGCAGAGGAGATTAGAGGTAATCTCCTTATTCATTTATTTATTATCTAGATAAAGCTTTCAAAAGTACATAGCATTAGTTCCTTTTTAGCTATCAAGCATCATTTCAGTGCATGCCACTCAGAGGGAGCTCTGTTTTCCTTAAATTACAGCAGACACTCTGCTTATTGGGGCAGTTATGGTTGGGGAAGTGAAGCTGAATATGATGATGACTGAATCTTCCTTAGGAGCTCTTCTTTTAATGAAAAGATATGTAAGAACATAAACCTTTCCATTTCTTTGTGCAGCAATTATGTTCACCAAACTTTAGTTCAACTTACTTTCAGTTTCAACATCATGGATGCCAACAGACTTTGTGTATTTCACCAGGTCAGACAGGGCCCTGGACAGCTTCATTGTCTTCTTCTGTCGGCTTACTCTAGAAAGGTCACAAATTAACAAAACAAATTAGCTTCCCACCAATTAAGGGGTAAATGTTATCTTTCATATTTAAAAATAAATCAGGGTGAAGAAATGGATGAGACAGTAAGAGCTCAAAATGCATAAAAGGTCCACTGTGCTTGGCTAATGAATCTGAACAGCACCAAGAGATCATTCTGGTGATTTTGTGGCAGACATTGACATCTCCCCACTGCAGCCACCAACAAACTGGCATCTAGACCAGAAGCAAACCTATTTAGTGGGTGCATTAATGCAGGCATATTTTAGCAACAAAGCTGTCCAATAATTTAACAAACCTGCTGTAATGTACAGAGCTCCTGGCTAAATTCCCTTGGGAATCCGAATCATCTTCACCCTCTTCCAGGCTTGATGCCTTTTTCAATTTGCTTCCTTTTTTCTGTGCCAGAAGGAAATAAAACCATAATATCATAAGTGTGTGATCAAAGTTTGAGCAGCTGGCTACAATTCTGCTTTGTTATGCCAATGAGTGTGTTACTTAGAGAAAATGGAAAATGACAGCTTTCGTAACACTCAGCTCTGCAGCAAAATTTGCACATGGGGAAAACTCAGCCCAGGGTCTGAGCCTTGTTACACAGGAAGCACAAATCCTCAGATAAAAGGTGTAAATTAATTTTTCTGGTTCTCAGTTAGATCTTGGACGCCCTCAGACCTTCATGTAGATTGAATCTGTGTTGTTATGCACAGTGATAAGCAGCTCCCCAGCCTGTTCACTGAACAGCCTCACAGCGAGGTGCTGCAGATGTTGCAGTTACGAAATTCCTCTCTAGCACATGCAAAAATAAAAATCCCTCCCAGAATCCAAGCTGTGGTGCAGCCCTCACCTGGCAGGGGCTCACCTTGCGTTTGGAGAAGCTGCCCATGAGGGACCTGCTGTGCCTCTTGCTGGCACTGAAATCTTCCCCGGATTCTGCATCATCCTCCAGTTTACTCTGAAGCAACCAAAGAGAGAAGAAAGAACACAGGAGCTCAGACAGAGTGCTCAGGCAGTCTCTGGATATCAGCACAAACAGGAGGGGGTTTTGGCACTGACTATTCTGGGTAACATCTCTGCTAAAGGGTTTGGCAAGCCTTGGCCTTGTAGTGGCTCTCACAAGAACTCTCTGATACATCATGCAAAGCATTGGGTTTAAAACACATCCAAACTCACCCCACAGAATGTTTTGGGAAGCTGATTTTTAGCTCTCATGCCTAGTTTAGTTTTAATCCCTGGTTATTACACCTGCTTATTGTTGGCAGATCTCCACTGCTTTTTTCCTTTGCGTGGAACAATCTTCCCAAAGTTTTTGTGGCTTATTACAAAGCCTCAAATGAAAATGCCTCATGAAGTGTAGTCTGTGGGCTGAGTACATTCTTATAAATTAGAGTTAATATAAAATTAAAATATACTGAAAATGCATAGAACATAGAGAACTAAGGAACAAAAAAAACCTCAACATTCAAAAGCAGTTTTTATAACAGAAAATCAAATTCTATCTGTTGGAAAGTCATTTCAGAGTACATTTCATGCTCCAATTGCTGTGTGAGCAAGATAAATAGTTTGTGTATCTGACAGTGATGTTCACCTGGCATCATCATTAACTGCATGAATTCAGCTATGAAGCTGAAGTCAATACAAGATATATTTAGTAAACAATGAAACACAAGTACAATTAAACACAAATTCACCTTCTTACTATCAGACTTCAGCCCAGCCTTTCCTGAGGATGGGAGAGTGGAAACTGTAAAATTGTTTGGATCTTCACAGTCACGGATTTTGGATTCTTTTATCAGTGAGTCAAGTTTTTTCTTTGCTATATTCTCCACTCTTTTCCTGTTAGCAGATGCCTGCAAACAAAACATTGAACCATTAAACAAGGCACTGATGAAGAAAGCATTATGTGAATTCCATGCCATGTCCAGGCTGATTCTGCAGCTGCAATAGGTGCAAGATCTATTGGGTGGAAGGGATGGGAGATGCTTTAGAATCCTCTTTTCAGCAGATCAAAGGCAAAATGCAAGAGAACTCTTGTTCCCTGCTCTGTGTGCACCATGGCCCATGTGGGGAAGTGGAGAAATAAAATTAAAAATAAAAATCAAGGGTTTTCTTTTCCACTCATGTCTTTTAAGGGGTGACAGATTGTGTTCTCTCTGTAGGCCCCAAGAATTCCCAGCTACATTTGTCATGAAACAAGCTCTGATTTTCTCAACTCTTCAAAATTTCATTTTGGAAAGCAAACCAGGTGTAGGAAACCTCAGATTCAAAGCATCAGTAAATCTCAGCAAAGTGAACTGTTAATAACAAAGATGGTGCTGTAAAATACTGAAAAGTGATATGCTGACATGTAATAACTTCCAAAAGGCAAAGAAATTATTTTTCTCCTTTGGTAGTCTTATTCACAGAGAAGTTTCTCTTTTAGATGAAAAGGATCAGATCCATAATACAAAATGAGGAAATAGCCTGAGGGAGAGAGAATGAGAATGCAAACTCTCTCCAAGGCAATCTGGTTTATGCCATTAAATGGTTTTGCTGTGTTTTATATTGTTTCTGCAAGGTGCAGTGGAATTTGCCAAAAGATTAAAGTGACAAAAAAATAGACCTTTTAAAAAAGGAGGAAGAAACAAGGGATTTTCAGATTGAAGCCAGCAGAGATTTTCCTTACAGTAAAAATCAATCAAGCTCAGCATTCAGCAAAGCAAAGGGATGCTCTGTAAAAATGACCAGAAATTGATGTAAATAGAATATTTTCTTTTGGGGTTTTTTTGTATTTTAGGGGAAGCACACTGTGATGCACTGAAGAATTATGAGATACTAATACTCTAAACTTTAATATTCTAAACTTCAAACATAACCCCTAGAGCAGGTGCTGCTTCCTGTGCACTTTTGTCAATCTGCCCCCATGAAGGTTTAGAACCTGAACCATTTGTGATGAACCCCAAAGATCAGACCACACCCAAAATCCAGAGAGCTCCTCCAAGGTTCCCTCTCACTGGGATGGGAAGCCTTGACAGACATTTACACTCACTTCACTTACATCTCCATTCATTAGTTTACAGTCATCATCAATCTCATCAGCACTGTCCTCATCAGAAACTTCTCCTTCCTCTGCATCCTCACTGATGTTGGCTGGAAGTTTCTTGCCCTAGAAGATAAATTTATTACAGAGGCAGGGGAGCAGCAGCTCTTGCTATGACATATTCTAAAAAAAACCCCAAATTATTCAAAGCATGTTATTTCCAGGTTCTTACTGACTAAGAAGACATTTTTCATGAACCTTACATAGCAGTTTCCTAAGGTCTGCTTTTTGTGAAGTGATTTAAGTTAGGGTACAGTGATAACCAGGCAGAAATCACCATCACAAACAAGAGGAGGGGAAGCACACATGAAGCAGGAATTTACCTTAACCAGGATCTTCCCTTTAAGACTTGCTGGTGAGGGGAGCTTTGTGGAGTCATCGTTGTGCACAGAAGACAGATCCAGCTTGTCTCCCAGGATTTCTGTAAGATACTGAGCCATCTTCTTCTGCTGCACGATGCTGCAGTGGTTCTCAATTGACAGGATCACTGGGTACCTGCAGAAAGCACCAGCTGCAAATTTGGCTTTTACACCATGAGGGCTTTTCCCACTAACAACAGAGCAGGGTCATACACATAAACCTGCAGACAAAGCCTTTTCTACAAAGACAGCAAGTGTTGTTTCTAGTTTTAATTTCACTTTTCTCTCTTATTGTTGATTATCCAGACCAAGGCCAAGAAACAACAATGCCTGGTTGAAGACAAGACTTGTGGAGGATCTACTCCACTGTGGTCAGTGCCAGTAAAACCACACTGAAGATGGGTTTCTCTTTAGAGGTGATGCTTTTTTAAAATCAGCACAACAGCCTTTTATACAGGAGTTTTGCAGGATCAAACTATCAGGGATTCATTCATTAAAAATCAATTATTTTTATCCTGACGTCTGGCCTTCATTGGCTCTTCATCAGGGTTTGAGCCACACCAGGACCAAATTTCCCAGTTGATGATGTGGTCCCAGTTACCCTTTTTGCAAAGGTTTAAAAGCTGAACCATTTCAGAAGCACTGCCTTTGATTTGTTTACCATGACTTCAGGCAAACTGCAAAAAGTATCAGGCTCACAAGAAGTTTATCTGGTCTGAAAATTTAGTGCAAGTTTATTTTCTATTTGTAAAGGCAGATGGGCTGCTTTGGGGGAGCTACTGGAAAATTTTTACAGTGATAAAGTAATTTCTATTTTAAAAAAACCAAAGGTTTTTTTGCCACACACATTTTGACTGTGTGGAGGAGGAGAACAGCAACTGCCAAGGTATATGAAACTTCCCATGAATAACGCTGATTTTCTGAACAATGTACCTGTAGGGAAAATAACCTCTTTCTGATGAGCACTCTGCTTTGTCCACAATCAGGTTACTCTCTCTTTGGATCCTTTATTCCCTGACTGGTTTCCTATCCCTGGAGCACCCAGGTGTAGCCTTGGCAGCACCAGAGTGCACATCCAGAGAGACAAAGTGGTTTAACTGCCACTAAAAACATTCACTGGCAAAACCTGCTGTTCCTCAGGTGTTCTACAAGCTCAATAAATCCAGCTCCACACCTCTGTGCAGAATGTCCCTACTCAGCTTTGCTTTGCTGTTTCTTTCTGAAGGATCTAAAGGATTTCCCGACCAAGGCAACTCCAAATTCTGACTGGAATTCTGGTCAGGGATGTACAAGGATCCCATTCACAGCCCTGAGACTCAGAGCTTGGCAGGCTGGATACATACTCATTCTTGATAAAGGCATATTTGTTGATAGTTTCAATCACATCTTTGAAGAGGATTTTGGAAGTCAGGGTGTATCCATGGTGGACAATTGGTTCCCCGTCCGGCCCGTCCCAGCAGTCAACTGTAGGACAGAAACAGAGCCACCATCAGAGCAGGAGCAGCTGGGCCAGCCTCTGTGGGGACAATAAAACCCTGAAATTCCCTCCAGCAGCCCTGCCAGGCTCATTCCCACCCTGCCCTCCCTCCTCTCTGTGCTGAACATCCCTCCTGGGAAGGAATTTCTGAACTAGGCCTCGTGCTGGGACCAGGTGACTGTTCCCGCTGTCTGAGAGAGCCCCAAGCAAAGAAACTCTTTTAAAAATGCTGAGGACTTTATGACAGGAGAGAGGTGACAGAGAAAAGCATTGCTTTCATTGTGTTCCTGCTGAACCTGAAAAGGAAAGCAGAGACTCTGAGCCAGGCTGCTCACATCACAGGCCAAGCCAGGACCTGCCCATCCCCAGCCCAGCCTGGATTCTGCCTTTGTCTGTAATATTTGTCTATTCTCATATTTCCATGGAATGTTTTACTCCTCTGAAGCACCCAATGGCACATCCACAATCCAACCTAAAACAAACCCTATTTGCCTTCTGAAAAAGTGTGCAAACACTTTGGTGGTGAGAACATTAAAGATGATTATGAAAGAGGCAATGTCTCAGAAAGGCAGCACAAGAAGGGATTGCACAAAAAGGTCTCCTGGTCACTGCAGAGAATGTCACCACTTCACAGAATACTTCCCTGAGCAGAAATACCCACGTTCCTCTCAGGTGTGGCAGGAACTCTGCCATGTTTGCCAGTCTGGCTGTCACACACTTGGCCAGGCTGGACAAGCACCAGTGCACTCTGCTCAACATCAGCATCCTCTCCACAACAGGAGCTTTACAGGTTTTTCCTCATTACCAACAACACCACTCCTCAAATATCTGTCTCAAGAAAATTTGCCCATTCTATCACAACATTATTTTGTTGTTCTATGAAGGGAAAACACCATTTTCCCAGGCTTTTTCCTCTCCCCAGCTACCATGCCTTCTGCAGAAACAACAAATCTTTCTTCAGAGAGGAGAACCAAGACCCCAGAGCCCACTGGCAGCTCCTTTTTGCTCTTTACCTTCCACACAGCGACAGCCAGACTGCAGCACCCATGCATACATGTCCACCCTGGACTGGGACATCAGCTGATCTCCCATGAGGTAGGTGTTGTGTGAAGAGGTAATGAAGTAGTGACTCAGGGGGTAGCTCATGTCCTGGTTCACTTGGTAATGCTCTGGGTTGAAGATGTCCCCCGATGGACTCCGCATGTAATTGGTGAAACCTGTCAACAAACAACACTTTAAATAAGGTTTCATTAATGTTTCACAGTTTCATCCTTTTTGTTGCTGTAAGCTCCCTAAAATCAGCCTAAAATGCATCCCTATATTCACCAGCATGTTTAAGATAAATAAATAGCATCAGTACACCCAAACTGTCACCATGACCAAGTGCAATTATTGCTTTTCTCATTGCTTTGTACCTTTTCCTGCTCTACCTTTCCTGAGAAAAATATGTCTATTTGATCCAAACCTTATAACTTGTGCCAAAAGATTTTGCTAGGACATTGGGTCACATGGCACATAAAAGCCTCCAGACATTTGCAGGCATATTCTGGAGCTGCTCCTCATGAAATCTTGTAAGATCTACAGTATTGGGATGCATTGAGACAATTTTTGATGGCCCAACAGGAGATAGTCTCCTCTCTTCTTTCAGTATTTTCCCAAAAAACACCAAAATAATGACAGCGCACATTGGCTTGTGCAAGCTACACTCTCTAATTTGGATATGACACCACAAACCTGCCTGTGGAGTGGGGAGCTCTGCAGTGCTGCACTCATGTCACTCCAGAATTGACACTGAAATATCAATTATCTGTGGAGCTTTCAGTGATGCTACCAGGAGAATTTATTTTCCAGAGCAGTGAGATGCTTGTAAATCCTGCAGGCATCATCACCTGGGCCCTCTGTGTATTGCAATCACTACTCTTGTTCAGAAGCAAAGTTTTAGCAAGTTATGATTTAATCTTTGTGTGAAATTGCTGCTCTCAGACCTGCAGCAGACATTTGTGCACATATCACAGCCACTTTCACAATTCAGACTGACACAAAACACTGTAACTTCCACTTCAAATCTCCCCCAAAGGTTTTTCTTTCACCACCAAGGAAAAGACTCAGGCTCCCATTCACACCCTGGCTTTGCTGACAGCGCTGATGCCTTTGGTCAGTAGGTTTCTGCTTCAAGACTTCCAATTCTCCTGACATTTCACTCATTCCATAAATGAATCAGTGCCCCTGTAAAAATGCTGCCAGGCTTCCAAAGGTCTTGACACACTTTGACTGTGACAAGAGAAAATGTCACCTTTATAATGGTCCTTCTAGGCTACACACTTGGTGTTGATGGAAGTTTTATTAAAGGAAAAGATCTGATAAACATAAACAGCAGCCAAAACATTTTGAACAACACCCGGGGACACAGTGCCAGGGAATTCAACTAAAACTCTTGGAGCACACACCATGCTCAATGAGCACACCAGTGATAGAGTCAGGAAAACAAAAGATGAACCAAGGCAGAGCAGCCACTGTGGCAAATGGACAGAGCACAGAGTGTGTCAGCAAACACACAGCCACCACTGGTGGCAGGCAATCAGCTCTTCCTGCAAACCATTCAGCTGCTGCAAGGTTAATTCCACCCAGCACGGGGAGGGCATTGTCTGCTTTAAGCTCTTGTTAAAATGTGATGTTGCAATGAGCTCACACTGACTGGATTTATCAGTCCTACAAGGAAGAAAAGGGAATGGAGGAAGCTGCTGGTGGCAGTGAGTCCCACAGGACTGCAGTGGTGGCACTTAGGGAAGGTGCACTGGCTGGATTTATCAGTCCTACAAGGAAGAAACAGGAATGGAGGAAGGTGCTGGTGGCAGTGAGCCCCATAGGACTGCACTCAGGGAAGTGCACTTTGATCAGCACACAAAGGTAAAGGGATTCTTTAGAGACTGTGAATGAGCCCTTTGTCACAGGCCAGTCCAAGGTGCTCCATGACAACAGCCAGCACAGCTGAGGGCAAGCACATGAATGAACAGGAAAGGACAAAGAGCACTGTTCTGTTATTTCACAACTATTGAGGTGCAGCCAGGTGTGGGCAGGATGCTCCTCAATCTGAGGAATGAACAGGCAGCTTCAGCTTCCATGGCTGCTGCATTTCAGTCCCCAGGGCAGCACTGGACTTGTTTTCTGGGAGACAGGAGACATCTCAAGTCTCAACTCCACACAAAAACAAGAGAGGAATAACTCCTCTGTGTGTGTGCACATATGTTCATACATGATGTACATGCACATATTTATGATTTTTAAGCAGCTCTTCCTCCTTTGTGAGCACCAGCCCAGCAGGAGCCCCTGTCAGCTCCTCAGTCACCTCTGTTTGGGTGTTATCAGAAATGTCCTGCATTAATTAAGCTCTAGATTAGGTCTGCTCTGTTCTGATGCACTTGCAGCAAGTTAATGGAGGGGTTAAGGTCACAAAGCTTTTTCCAGTTGTCTCCAAAGGACCTCACCTTCTCCTTCCCTCTCATCAGGAGCAGACACCAGCACAATGTCACCATGCTGGACTCTCTCTCACCCTAACTCATAAATTCTCTAATGTTTTATCACCCATTCTAAGGCAAAGAAAGTGTATAGGTGTTGTTGGTGTTGTTGTTTTTGTTATTTTTCTCTATGGAAACTTACAATACTTTGAAAAGCCTACTCTTTACTTTTTTAGGTATGAGGAAAGCAAGATAATGAACTTGCTTATTCATTATTTATGTGACTGCAACTGTCTGTAAAGACCAGAAAATGAAAAGAATGTCAGCTGCTCCCTCACAGGCATTAGCATAAGCTTTAAAATAAATTGAAAATTTAGTCTGGAAGTAGAACAGACCTTGACCCATCCTAAGCAACCACCTTACACACTGTACCAGAAACTACCCACTTCTTCCTGCAGGAAACCAAACAACTTCTGTTCTGCCACTTTTCAGGATGACAACACACCCACAGAAATGGACAAGGCTGATTTTCTCAACGTCCAAGAACTTTTGCACAGAACCTAATTCCTCAGGAAAGTGCTTCCTTCTTGGGGTCAATAAATCTGGCTGAAGTTTTACTATTTAGGGGAAAGGACTCACAGCCAGCCCCCCAAAATAACAGCTACCACCCTGGTGGTGCAGCATTTGTATATTTAGAGAGAAGGCTTCAGCAGCAAAGGTCAGGAAGGCAGGACCAATTTCATCTATCATCCCACTCAGACATTTACTCTGGATCACATCACTTCTCTTATATTAAGACTTAATTTGATTTTCAAATTGATTTGATTTCCAAAAATACCTGCAGGAATGATGCAACTAAATTCAACTGTATTTTCCAAAAGCATAAATAGAGACACCTCCAGTTCCAGCTGACTTTCAATGACTGCTGCTTCATCCTGATATGTACCTTTGAAAACTCCTCCAAAGAGATCTGATTTTTTTAGGTTCCTCAGTAAATGATAGATATTTTTTTAAAAAAGCAAAAAAGACTGGAAACATACTTTATACAACATGACAAAATTCTACATCTCTATATTCTGCAAGCAGCAGCAATATTCTCCTGAGCATTGAGCCAGTTCCCTTTTCCCCACAAAAGCTGCACCAGCCAGCTTACCATCAATTCCCAGGGCTCCCTCCTTCTTGTTCTCTGGGCATGGCTCAAACTTGCTGATGATTTCCAGGCAATGTTCTTTAGTCACGTTTGTCATCTGGAAAAGCAGCAGAAATGCAGTGTTAACTATTAATCACAGCCCCTCTGAGCTCTCTCCATCTCCATCCAACAACTGGGCAGGTTATCCACGGTGGGACTGAGGATTTCCAGCTCCCCAGAGGGATTCTCACTCCTGTCAATCAATGTCAGGTCAGATCAGAAGGGGAGCTCTCTGTGAAAAGTTTCTGTGCTATTGGCAGCTGCCTGATGCCAGAGTTGTGCTTTGTAGGTCAGATCTGTTGTTAGGCACCACAGAGCGTCCAAACAGAACGAGCTTTGCCACAAACCAATGGGATCTCTCCTCTTGTAGGATTAGAGGATTAGTTTGCATTATCAAAGGGTTTTTTTCCTTTAAAATAAAACAAGAAAATGTCTCATCTTTATGCAGCAGACAGAAAAATCTGTTAGTAGCAGGGAAACAGAGAAACAGGACATAATGTTCTCAGGAAATCTGCTAACTTCAAGGTTGCTCTGAATTCTCAAGAAAAAGAAAAGAGTACAAAGGGAAATATTTGTCTGTAAATGTAAAACCACCACATGTTGTCATTTATGAAACCAGGGTCATTAATGCTGAGCTGTAACTTTCTTTACATAATGCAGTGGTTTAGTAACTTAATTTTAACACAATTAATACTCCTGCTATTAACTGTTGATGTATTCTTTATTATCCTGATATTATTTAACATTCCTGTCCTGAATGGTCCAGCAAATCCTTTCTATTAGATGCTGTACATGAAAACACAGCCCTTGTCATCAGAGTGCAATAAAGTGACCACCAATTTGGCAACACAGAATCTTTGCCTGGGGGAAAATGAAACCACCAGCACATCTGCTGCAAGATCAATGCCTTTTCTGGGGGTAATTTAAAACCCACTAAATAAAAGTAAAAGAAGAATACAAAAATCCCTAACTCTGGATTTGAACATCAATGATACTGGGTTCAAAAGATGAAGCTCTGGAACACCAGGTTTGCCTGGAATGGAGTAAAGGTGTTTTCCCTGTTCGTGTTGTATGAGAAAAGGTGGCAAGGGAGAGAATTCCCCCAGGCAGGATTTGGCCATGTCAGTAATTAGCTGAGTTGATTTCTGTCCTGTGGTGAGTGTTCATTTTCCCCTCAGCATTTGGAGGATCAATTGACCAATGAAATGGAAACACAGCCCACTTATCTAAGAAGATAACTGCCAGAGAGGTGGATTTTTTATTCATTCCTTTCATGGACAATGACTGAAAATCATGGACATTTATGGCTTACAGGCAGGAAGCTTCAGAGGAGACCATGAGAGGAAAAGGGCAAAGAAAAGTCAAAACATTTGTTCCTGCAGCACTGGACTTAAATCACTCTGAGAAAATTCCTTAGGTACTACAATGTGTTTCAAAAACTCTCCTATACATTAATCATCCTCTCAACTGCTCCTTGAAAGATAATCTTCCAGTTTACACACTGAGATAGTGTGACAAAGTAATTCAGAGTTTCATCATGGGCTGTGTACTGTGTCACAAGCAGAGCCAGGAACACCAGCTTTGCTCCAAGGTACTGAATACTGGGAACAGACAGATGCTGATGGGGTTGTTCAAGGGGAACACATGAAAAAGAAAGCAATTCTAGAGATTATATTTAGAGGCACACTAAAAGACCCTACAGGAAAAAAAATGGTAGGGAGAGCAAGAAAATTCAAGAAATAGTCATAGATGAAAATCAAGGGACATCTGTCTCTTTTTCACATGCACGGCATCGAAGTCCCCACCCCTTTTAAAAGGGAATTCATTCCCAGTGGCCAAGCATGGAGTCCTGCAGCTGGAATCCTGCTCCTGGCTTGGGCCTACCTTCTGCTCAGTCTCCAGGAAGCGTTTCAGGTCATCTGTGTCCAGGTAGTCCTTGTGGTTGCTGTAGGTGAGCATCAGCAGGTACAGATCGCGCCGCGTCGACATCATCTTGTAGAAGGCACAGAACTCCTCGAAGTCCAGCGTGCCCTGGTTGTCATCTGTGTCAGCCTCCTGCAGCACACAGCAACCAGACAGTCACAACCCAACTGCCTGCACCAATTTTAGATGAGCAAACAAACCCCTGCATGAGAGTGAAGCACTGGAGTTAAGTGCAGGTTGAAGCTGCGTGATGTGGCTGCTGGAACTGACTGATCTATCAGCCTTGTCACAGGAATCCCCTGCACAGCTTTGAACCTCTCCCATGGACACAACCATGCCAAAAACAACTTTGAAGGTTTTAATTGTTCCACAGGGAACCCTGCTGAAGGATTTCTTCTGTCTATGGCAATTAAGTGAAGGCAAGCTCCCCTCCAACAATATGTGTGTGTCTGGCAGAATTACCCACTCACATCTTCAGAATATCATTGCAGCCCAAGTCATCTTGAAATTAATTTTATATCCAGGATTTGAGAGGATATCTGTAAAATCCATGGCCATAAACTAATAAGATCTGGAAGAATACTAATTTTGCAAGTAAAGAAAAAAATCATCAGGGATTTCACATAAAGGCTTGCTGGTCCCTGCAGGGACTTTGTGATAACAAAAGCTACTCCATTGTTGCTCACTAAATTGGGCCAAGGTCAGCAGAACACAATGTCAAACAAACAGCTCTCAGCAGTGCAAAAATCTGACTGATACAGAAGTTTGCATGCTGGGTATTTTATTAGTACCAGCTACCAGAGGATATTGGATGCTTTATTTGATAATAATTTTAGAGACAACATTATTGGAGGAGGAAACATGACTGGGTTTCTGACCTAAAAAGTGTAGCAAAAGGGCAATCTTGGAACTGTGTGTTTCACCTTATGTAACACCAGAAGGTACCTGGTGTGTTGCCTTTTTCTGTGCATAACAATTTATCTGTGACGTGTTTCTGGAGCTCTTTCCAATTTACCAAATGGACTGTGTAGTATCTCTCAGTAGAGTGGAAACAAACCAGCTGCTGAAGTATTTGCTATCTCTCCTACTGGGTTTCGTGTTAAATCTTTACTTTTTCAGGAAAAAAAAATAATTCTTACCTTAAACATTTGCTTGACTTTCTGTCGGGGTAGGTTCACATTCAGTTTGTGCATGAGCTGGAGCACTTCACTAATACTCAGGCTGCCATCCCCATTTTTATCTGCCTCATCAAATGTCTGCTTCAACCACATTGAACAGGAGTTAAGGAACAGCACGGAATATTGAAGGATATTACTGAACATCATGGATATTGAAGGATATTACTGAACATCATGGATATATTGAAGGATATTACTGAACATCATGGATATATGATTTTTTTTCACATTAGGAAACCCTGCAAATGAGACTGGGAATGAAAGGTCAAGCTAATATCTAACTCTCCTCATGTTAGTTCAGGAACAGCTTCTAGGCTTGCTGTGCTCAACATAACACATGTGTTCTGTGCCTATTTGACAACACAGAAGAAAAACTTCTGAGTGAATCTCAGTGTTACATTGTGATGGTGTTTGCAAGGGTCTTAGGATGAGGGAAGAGATGAGGATCTGACTCCATGTTTCAGAAGGCTTGATTTATTATTTTATTATATGTATTATATTAAAACTATCCTAAAAGAAGAGAAGAAAGGATTTCATCAGAAGGCTAGCTAAGAATAGAAAAGGAAGGAATGATAACAAAAGCTTGTCTCAGAGACTGTGACAGGCCAGCTGACTGTGATTGGCCATTAATTAGAAACAACCACATGAGACCAATCACAGATGCACCTGTTGCATTCCACAGCAGCAGATAACCATTGTTTACATTTTGTTCCTGAGGCCTCTCAGCTTCTCAGGAGGAAAAATCCTAAGGAAAGGATTTT
>WBNQ01033768.1:0-22638 GCA_013401375.1 Spizella passerina | reverse complement strand
TAGCAAAGCAAACACTGTAAGGAATCCTGAGCTTCTCCCAGGCAGCACAGGAAGGATATTGGTCTCTGGTCCTTTGGCGTTTGGAGAGGCTGTCCTCGTCACTGATGCCTGCCATCAGGTACTTCAGCCCTGTGATCCAGGTGCGTGCCTCCTCGGCGCTGGAGGACACCAGGTCCAGGGACTCCATGTGGTCCCCGTGGTAGATGCTGAAGCAGCAGTTGGGGTCGAAGCTGCCGTCGGCGTAGCGCTGGAAGATCTCCGACTGCTTCCCCTCACACACCTCCTGGATGGAGTCGATGGAAACTGCAGGGACAGCAATGGCTGTGAGCAGGCCCAGACACATCCCAGGGAGGCAGAGCCCAAATCTCACTCTGAAAGGCCCCAGTGCACACAGGGATTGCCTCCAACCCATTTACAGCGCTCTACACCCCTGCAACCTGCACAGCCAACCACAGCATCTGCAGCTTCATAAATTACCCATCATTAAATCATTTACTGCCCTTTAAAGTCAAGTACATCACAGTGGAATCCTTTGAACCCTTCAGGCAAACCCCCAGGGCCTTGCCTTGGAAGAAGGTACCATAGATAGAGTTTTCCCCACCTAGGTTGAAAGAGAGGACTCAGCCTATGGTGCACTGCAGCACTATTGCCAATCTAATGTAGATTGCTTCCCCCATTGGCCAGGTAACCCTGCCCACCCCAATTATTCATCCCTTATTGCCCCTACAGATTGCTGCCCTTTGCCCAACCCCTTTTCCCTCAGGTCATTGGCCACTGACCCCATATTTAAGTCTGTGTACAGCACACGCTCATGTCTTTTGTCTCTGATTTCCCTTCAGCATGGTGGAGCAAACCTTCACTGGAATTTATCATACCAAAGGCCCTTCTGCCTCTCTTTGCTGAGCTAGCTGTGGTGAGTGTGCTGACTGCTTTCCCTGAATGCTTACCCAAGATAATGGATGGTGTTACCTATTTCCCACTAAGCTTTTCCACAGGAGATGCCTATTGGGAAATAGGTAACACCATCCACCATCTAAACCCCACGCTGCTACACAACGCTCTCACTGAGCCAGGCCCTTCATTCTCCTTTGTTTACAAGGGCCCAGGAGGGGTCAGAGGGGGGTTTCTGTGGCTGACACTCACTTTTGGCCTTCTCATTCTTCCGAGAGGGTCTCCAGCGAATGCAGGACCTGTGGTCATCCAAGTAGTAGAAGCGGACGAGCCCCTTGGAGCCTCCTCGCAGTTTGATCATCTGGGTGCCCGCCTGCATGGAGCTCATGCATCTTTCCACTGAGAGGGGATAAAGAGAGAGCAGTGAGCCAGGCCTTGCTCCCTCTGGAATCGTCTTTACAGGATGAAAACACATCAAGCAGCTGCCAAATGGACAGCTCAAGTCAAAGGAGAAGGGTTCCTGTAGTAAGAGGTCAGGTGTTAGGATCAAAAAAATCAGGAAGATTCTTGGTGGCTGTGGACTTACGTGTAAGTGTGGAAGTTTTCATTCCCATAATGATTTATAGGAAATGATCATATGTTGGCACCAGCACAAGGTATGTGCCTTTCTCAAGACCATCTCAAATCTGAGCTCCTACAGCATGTAAACCTTTTGCTGGACACAGGGTGGAATTTCACCTGGAAACTGGAATCCTTGGCCAGCAAAGTCCCACTGCTTCTATGGATTAAGTCACTGATCCTATGGATTTGCTTAGCAAGAACCTCACAAACTTTTCATCTCCCAAATCCCCCAAACCCCCATTTTCCAAGCAGGAGGTTTCTCACCTGTGCTGTACTTTGCCTCTGGGCCTCAGGACCTGTTCCATTCCTGAGGGTTTGGCAGAATCCCAAACAGTGCAGCCTGAAAAGTGCTGGGAGAAGCTCCCTGCAAGGGTCTGCTCTGCCCCTGCAGGGACCCTGCCCTTTGCTGGGAGCCAGGCTGGGCCTTTCTGGAATCCAGCTGCAAGGACTGAGCTCAACAACTTCCATCCAACTGTGAGGGGCTGGCTCTGTCCCAGCAATAAATGCAGACTCACATTTTCTGCCAAGTCTCCCATTTATTTCCCCTGATGACAGAGCAGAGCCTGTGACCTGATTTTCCTCTGACTTTCTGCCTGATCCGTTTAAGTAAAATTAAAACTATTACTGTGTTCAACATTCTTTTTTTTTCAGCCCTAGAGATGAGAAATGAAAATTACTGCTGAGATTCTGGATTGAAGAATGAAAATTAATACATGCAGTACACATTCTAATTCAGAAATAAATGCAAGGAGATTCTGAGGTCAGCTTTCTTTTATCAATCTTCTGCCATCAAGATTAAAGATGAAACAGTGTCCAGATGAAAACACTGATTTCACGTGTTCCAAAATGCATCAACACCAACACAACAACTTGGGTGATTTAAGTCCACCTCTGAGGCAAAAGCAAAAGCAAGGTAAGTAAAAAAGAAACGGGAAAAAGCTTTGATGTCTCTGTGCTTTAGAGCTCCTGTTCAGATAAAGTCAATTAATTCACTCCGGAAAAGGTTCAGCAAAATAGACTCATTTAGAAGCAGACCCTCTATGGTACAAGAAAATTTTAATTTGAAGGCACAATTCTGTAGAGTTCATTGTCCATGTTAATAAAATATTCATGGAGAGAAGGTGTGGAATTGAGAGCAAGATAATCCCTGGTGTAACATTTTGCTTCTCAAAGCTGGACCCTTGTCTTCAGGCACAGATACCTTTAGAGAAAATCAATATTCAGCAGGTATCACCATAAAGGCAAGAGCTGTGCCAGAAACATCAACTGGAACATCAGATCCAAACTCAGCCCAAGCCTCTCCCAGACAATCTTTTCAATATCTGCTTTCATTCTGATTCAGAGGAAGAGAAATATTTCTCAGATTTACTGAAATAATAATTATGGGAAGCTTGAACTTATTTTCATTTCACAAGGCTCATAGGGTTTTTGAAAAAAAAATATTCAGTCAAAATAGCTAATAAAAGAATTTCTCTGAACAGTAATCACACACACTTCAAAATCACATTAAATTTCCAACTTCCTCTTTGGGAATTATAGCAGTAAATAATCTTATTGGAAGAAATCAGAAGAGTAGAAATGGGCAAAGTATCAAAGAGCACACCTGTTCCAAAGCAGAACATAATGAAGAATTACCAAAATAAAACCACACTTTCTGCAACACCCATTTACTTTGCTTTTGCATGAAGCAGGAACACGTTCTCTGCTGTTAAAATTTTAATAAGCATCCTTAGATTGCTTTTTCCATGCTGCTGTTTATTTTGTTGGAGGATTTCTCCCCCAAACCACCCTGAGCACCTCAGAGCTGCCTGCTGCAGTTCCAGCTCCTCTGGACTGAGCTTGGGTGATCCATGGCCAGCCCCAATATTTCAGTGTTGCTGTGTTTTTGGGGATGGTGACACAGGGAAAGGAGGGCACAAGAAATTCACCCCTTCCTGTGTGAGAGCAGATTTTGTGGAAGGAAAACCCCAAAGGGAATGCAGAGGTGTTTGCAAGGGCCAGGAGATGGAGCAGGGACATTTCCACCCCTGTCCCTTCTGGGGACTGAAAGTTTACAGCACTACAGAGACTGGGAGAAAGAAAAAAATAAAAATAAAATAAAAATAAAAATAAAAATAAAAATAAAAATAAAAATAAAAATAAAAATAAAAATAAAAATAAAAATAGAAAAAAGAAATCCTAGTGGTACTTCTATCAAACAGAAAATGATATGTTTTTTCCCTGAAGTCTTTCACAGCATGTAAGTGAAAAGGGCACACTGCTGAGAAGTAGAACTGCATCTCCTTGCCATTGTTCACATTCCTTCTTTAAGGATTCATTCCTATACTTCAGATAAAAATCCCCCAGTCTTGCAATGAATCAGGTTTTTGAAGAAATGGCTCTTAACTATCTTCAATTAAGGCTGAATTACAGCTTTTCTGTTTTTCACTTCATTAGTTCCTTTTTTTTTCAGAATTCAGCTTATGTTCAGCTCTCTTCTGATCTAATGAGTTGCCTCAATTTGCATCTGAACAAAAAAAATTGTGGAGAGGAGATGGATCTCTGTATACTGCAGCACAGAGCACTGTCAGAGCAGAGAGGAGCAGGGAATAGAAACATGGAACACCAGTTCCACACGGGACTGATGCAGCAAAAAGACTCCCAGGGATTTCTCATGCTTCTTAATAACATTTATATTTACTACACAAAGTGTTAAAGTAACAATAAATAGCAAAACTAAACAAACCATAAACCCTACAATTTGTCCTGAAACAAGGGGGGAAAAGGAGACTGATATCATTCCTATTGTTAGCAAGATGTTCTAGTGTCTGCAAATTAATTATTTATGGTTCGGTAGCATTATTGTCTTTTAGGAGTCTCTGAGTTTGATATAAATATGTGAAGGAGTGGGAGTATTTTAGCATGTGGGGATGAAAAGAAGTCAGGAGATTGAGTCATTGAGTATTTTTGTACATGGACCAGCTTTGTCAAAAGATTGTGTCACNCAGTCAAAATAGCTAATAAAAGAATTTCTCTGAACAGTAATCACACACACTTCAAAATCACATTAAATTTCCAACTTCCTCTTTGGGAATTATAGCAGTAAATAATCTTATTGGAAGAAATCAGAAGAGTAGAAATGGGCAAAGTATCAAAGAGCACACCTGTTCCAAAGCAGAAGATAATGAAGAATTACCAAAATAAAACCACACTTTCTGCAACACCCATTTACTTTGCTTTTGCATGAAGCAGGAACACGTTCTCTGCTGTTAAAATTTTAATAAGCATCCTTAGATTGCTTTTTCCATGCTGCTGTTTATTTTGTTGGAGGATTTCTCCCCCAAATCACCCTGAGCACCTCAGAGCTGCCTGCTGCAGTTCCAGCTCCTCTGGACTGAGCTTGGGTGATCCATGGCCAGCCCCAATATTTCAGTGTTGCTGTGTTTTTGGGGATGGTGACAGGGGGAAAGGAGGGCACAAGAAATTCACCCCTCCCTGTGTGAGAGCAGATTTTGTGGAAGGAAAACCACAAAACCAAAGGGAATGCAGAGGTGTTTGCAAGGGCCAGGAGATGGAGCAGGGACATTTCCACCCCTGTCCTTTCTGGGGACTGAAAGTTTACAGCACTACAGAGACTGGGAGAAAGAAAAAAATAAAAATAAAAAAAGAAAAATGAAATCCTAGTGGTACTTCTATCAAACAGAAAATGATATGTATTTTTCCCTGAAGTCTTTCACAGCATGTAAGTGAAAAGGGCACACTGCTGAGAAGTAGAACTGCATCTCCTTGCCATTGTTCACATTCCTTCTTTAAGGATTCATTCCTATACTTCAGATAAAAATCCCCCAGTCTTGCAATGAATCAGGTTTTTGAAGAAATGGCTCTTAACTATCTTCAATTAAGGCTGAATTACAGCTTTTCTGTTTTTCACTTCATTAGTTCCTTTTTTTTTCAGAATTCAGCTTATGTTCAGCTCTCTTCTGATCTAATGAGTTGCCTCAATTTGCATCTGAACAAAAAAAATTGTGGAGAGGAGATGGATCTCTGTATACTGCAGCACAGAGCACTGTCAGAGCAGAGAGGAGCAGGGAATAGAAACATGGAACACCAGTTCCACACGGGACTGATGCAGCAAAAAGACTCCCAGGGATTTCTCATGCTTCTTAATAACATTTATATTTACTACACAAAGTGTTAAAGTAACAATAAATAGCAAAACTAAACAAACCATAAACCCTACAATTTGTCCTGAAACAAGGGGGGAAAAGGAGACTGATATCATTCCTATTGTTAGCAAGATGTTCTAGTGTCTGCAAATTAATTATTTATGGTTCGGTAGCATTATTGTCTTTTAGGAGTCTCTGAGTTTGATATAAATATGTGAAGGAGTGGGAGTATTTTAGCATGTGGGGATGAAAAGAAGTCAGGAGATTGAGTCATTGAGTATTTTTGTACATGGACCAGCTTTGTCAAAAGATTGTGTCACACACCTTTGCCCCAGGCAGGCTTAGGGACAGGAACAGGGAGCATCAAACCCCAAGAACTGATCCTGGAGGGATGAATCCCAATTGTGGGCCTCACACCAACCACCCTCCTCAACAACATCAGCACAGGAGAGCAGATTCCAGCAGCTCATTTCTCCCCAGGAGATGTTTGTGAGCCCAGAGAAAACCCACTGCACACGTGCACCAGAAGGGCAAGAAAATATCCCCTTAAAATATCAGCAAACCAAAACAGCCTTCCCACACACCACCAGAGGACTCCCACACTTGTCACACATTCAGCACTGCCAATCCATTGAAGACATAATGACTGCCCCATTTTTTTAAAGTCTCACTGGAAATGGTTTCACAGCTATAAGTGGCTCATCAATATGTAAACCAAAGAGCTGGCTCCAGCTATTCCTGCCAGGAATATCACTTGCTTTCCAGACAGGAGGCATGAAATCTTTTTAAAAATCAATATATCAGTATAATGATATAAAATATGTAATGTATCCAAGTACATAACGTATCCAGCAGAGTGTGTTGGGAATTCTGTCCAGAAGATATTTTGCCAGTCCTGCCTAAGAACTGGCTGTGGAGCTCCTGGCCCAGGCACACCAGGCTCACTCACATCACTCCATTGGATCCAGTTAAAAACCAGATCACATCCAAACTCATTAATCTTCATTTGTTTCATTTTGCATCCCTCCAGGTGCCTCTCACCTTTTAAACCAACCATCTCATTCTAGCACAGCTTTGTCCCCCTTGTTGGCTCAAGCTTCACTGAAGTCCAACTTCTACTGTTCTGCTCACTGGCCAAAACAAATCTGGAAGTTCTTTGGAAAAGTACATTTCTCTAGAATTCTGCCAGCAATGGTTGGGACAATGTTTACTGTGTGCAATAGATGATGTAAGACTGAACCCATCTTTAAAAAACACCACTAATAAATGAGGTGTTAATGGGAGATGTTCCTAATCCTGTGGAAATTAGGGGCTTGATTTGAGGTCAGGCTGTAAATTCTCCATGCCTCCATCAGCCACCAGCATCCAGGGGAATGCAGAAGCAGAGTAGGATGGTGTTTCTCCTCTGCAAAAATTCCCAGTGCTTGCTGAGCTAGCTATGTGTACAACTTTCTTGCTAAAAAAAAAAAATCTTTGATCGATGAAGCTGACAGACAAACAGGACAGAAAAGTGCTCAAGGAATGGGTGGCTCTGGTCAGGCTGCAGATTTCCTCACTGGCCATGCAGAAGTGGCCCAAGAAGATTGTTATTAAAGTGCTTTTACTAGAACAGCTGTTTTCTCTGGCCATCTCTAATTAGGTTTGCTGGGTTTATTAGCAATTTAAACTAAAGTCTGCTGTGAGCACCCAAAGGGGATCCTTCTCACAGAGCCAGTGAAGCTTGAGAGTTTTGTGTGTCTGTATTCAGAAAACAGCTTCTAAACAGTGCAGTCACCTGGTGTGGATCAAGATATTTCTAAATGCTCATTTTTAAAGCTCTAAACTACAAATAAAATGAAAGAGTTAAGAGGTGTACAGTACTGGCAGATAGCAAAACTATTGTGCTGTAGGTAAGGAGAAGGAGACAGAGTCTATGCAACAGAATATTTTAAAAGGTCAGCAAGTTTCAAAATGTACANTCAGGCTGCAGATTTCCTCACTGGCCATGCAGAAGTGGCCCAAGAAGATTGTTATTAAAGTGCTTTTACTAGAACAGCTGTTTTCTCTGGCCATCTCTAATTAGGTTTGCTGGGTTTATTAGCTATTTAAACTAAAGTCTGCTGTGAGCACCCAAAGGGGATCCTTCTCACAGAGCCAGTGAAGCTTGAGAGTTTTGTGTGTCTGTATTCAGAAAACAGCTTCTAAACAGTGCAGTCACCTGGTGTGGATCAATCTATTTCCAAATGCTCATTTTTAAAGCTCTAAACTACAAATAAAATGAAAGAGTTAAGAGGTGTACAGTACTGGCAGATAGCAAAACTGTTGTGCTGTAGGTAAGGAGAAGAGACAGAGTCTATGCAACAGAATATTTTAAAAGGTCAGCAAGTTTCAAAATGTACAATTTTGCTCTAGCTTGTCCTGAAGAACATAAATCAATCATGAAATTATAAGTGGGGGCTTGCTGAACACAAAAAGAACTGCACTAACATCAGACCAGGGCTGCCTCCTCCTTCCTTCCTTTCTGCTCCCCACGCTGCTGCTACACAAAAGTGCCACTAATTAAGATTTCAGCATGAAAGATTTAAAGGTGTCACCATTTCAGGGAAGGCAGGGGTTCAGCATCTTACCAAAGTGGCCAATTTTCCATCTCGGAGAGGCGACGATGCTGCCACCAACCCAGAAAAAGTCTTCAGCCAGACGAGCCACTGAGAACTTATTCTGAAGCAAGGGAGATTTGGAGATATCCATCTCTGAGCTGGACTGGAAACAAGCACTGATGGCCTTAGGAGGTATCAAAATTTTATAGTACACATTCTCCATGTAGCAGAATAAAAATGTTATCAGAAAAATAGAAAATAGCCATTGATTTCCAAAATCCAGTGGTGTTTTTCAGGTATTTTTCAGGTTGTTTCAGAAAAGTTTCTTAGCTAAATTAAGCCTCTTTCACAATCCAGATTTAGAGCATTAAAATGCCAATAAAATCCTTTTTTTTGTGATCTACCTGTGACTACTTTGGAGGCTTGGGTGGGCTTCAGTTCAAGATTTTAAAGAAGACACATGATGGAGCATGAGGCAATTTGGCATGTAGATGAAACCATTTCTGGACAGCAAGGCCTCCTGATGATATTCTTTTCCTCCTGCTGATTTTCTTTTTCCTTTGGTACTTTCCCAACTGCTTGGCACCATCAAGACATTACAGCAATTTATAGTTGTTGGCTCCTCCACCACTTCCTCGTCCTGACAGTGATTCCCACAAGGAGAAAACCCTTTCCTTTCTTTGCTCACAAACAGATTTGCAGGTTCCACTCTTTCAGGGGCTCTGCCTGCTCTTCAAAACCAGCCAACAACATCCCCTGCTGTAAATAATGCACAGTTAACAGCACAATCCATTCCCCTCTCTGCCCTCCTGAGCCACCCTTGCCTCTCACTGTGGATCTGCCCAGGTGCATAAGCTCTTCAGTCTCTTTCCAGGGCTGGAAAATAAAGAATAATCACATTTTCTTCTCATACAGCTCCTCAAAATATCATTGTGCCAATCTTCTCTTCTCTGAAGGTTCTCCTCACTATTTTAATGGGCATTTCTGATGAAAGAAAGAATATTTCTCTCTAGGCGGCAAAAGCTAGATACGATGGAAACACAGCAACACATGTTTGCTTCAAATCCTAAATCCATCACAGGCACTAATCCTAAAGCTGTGCTCCTGCCCTATCCAGTCAAGGGATTTAGGTGACATGTTACAACTGGAAAAAAAAAAAAGGTTTCAAATAATTGCACTCTTCTTCTGCTTCTCTTCTTCATCTTCTTCTCTTCTTCTCTCTTCTCCTTCCTCCCCAGTATCTTTCCATGTCACCCTCTATTTCAGGATGCCTTTGCAGGCTGACACAGGCACAGAGGATCTTGCTCAGGGCACAAGCAGGCAGCTCCTGTGCCCAGAGCTGCTGGAACAGAACCAGGAGCACTGAGGGGGCTCCAGCACTGACAGATAAAAGCAGGTGAGGATGAATTTTTAAAGAGCGCTAAGTCACTACCTCATTCCATGTGAAATGCACCCATTGAACTGCAAATACAGAAATCTGTCACATAGGTTAGCACTTAAGCTACATTAAGTTTTAAGTACAATAGACAATCTCTCTTGCCATCTGTGATCTGTACAAGGAGCCTCATATGCTTCTACCCTGATGAGCTAAACACAAATTGCCCATTTAAAAACACATTCATTAAGTGCTTCCTACTCTTCCTTTCGCAGTTTGAAAAAAGCTTTGGAGTAGTTAATTCTGGAGATGATTCACTCTCAATTACAAGTTGTTTATTTCACCTCCAATGCCCAGAGTTCTTATACTGGGCTTGACTCAGAGTTTAACCACAGATTAATTCCAAACTAGAACCAAACTGGGTCTGCACCACGGGAGGCAGTGATGCTATGTACACTCTTGCCACTATTTATTTAAACATTTCAACCACAGCCTTCCACCCTCCTAAGGCATCTTTCAGGAGCAATTTAGTGAGATGACTGCAAACTGTCATCAGGGGAAAAGCAACTTCTCCTGTAAAATGCTCAGAAGGATCTATGCATCCCACAGAAAACCCTGCCCTGAAGGGAAGAACAAAGGGAACTTTGTTCTGAGGATCCTAATCCTCCCTTCACGTGAAGCCTGGGCCAGGATGAGAGCTGGGACCTGTGAGTGTCATTGTCTTCTCTATCACCTGCTTCTCTGAATTCCTCAAATAAACCCATAAACATCTTTGTGTAATGTCCACATTTTAGAAATACCCCCATTAATGGTGAGAATGTCACTGCTGCACCTCACAGGGAAGGAGAGAGAATTCAGAGGCTCTAATTACAAGGAGACAGAATTAAGGCAAATTTCTGCATAAACCAAAAGTATTGCAGCTGTTCAGCTCCTTTTTTCCCTGTCTTGCAGCACTAATCAGGTTTCCTTGCAGTTTTCCAGGCTGTGCATGCAAAAACATCAGTGGCTGGCACAGAATGCCAAAGGTGCTCCCTTCAAAATTCAAATATCAGCTCTGCCAGGACATCCCAGAGTCTGCATTCACTATTTGTGTGTTATCAACCTGGGGACAAGGAAAAGGGAGGAGAAGAGGGAAATGTAACTCCCATTGCAGCATTGCTCAAGATATTGGTTTCATGGTTCATAATTAGAATTCTGCAAATGCAGGGCTTCAAATATGGATTTGGTTTTATTTGAGTAGAGAGAAATGCCAGTGATTTATAGCACTGGAAAAGAACTATTACAATATTCAAGTTAAAGTTAGATTTTTAATCCTAAGAGCGCACAGAGAAGGTTAATTTAAATTATTTCAGTTCACTATCCACACACCCCTTCAGGCCTCCTAAGAAAATCCTTGTGGAAAATAAAATCTTTTAGAAGGCTCCTCCATTTGTTATACTGGATAACACTGGAAAAGCAGCAGGGAATAATGAAGGGTTAAATTGGGCACAATCCCTCTCCCAACTCTTAAGCACACTGAGCTGAGGACTTAGGATCTAAGCCTACTGCAATGGGTTTCTATTCTTGCCTCTCTTGACATCCTCAGAGCAATCTTGCTCACCTGACCCAACGGGGAGATTAAAGACTTCTTTCCACAGCACTTCAGGAACTTATTATTGCCTGAGTGCAACAAAGGCTCTTCGTGCCACGAAATAGATTTTAAAACCAACATTGTCTGAGTCTCCAGGCTAAAAATGGAACTCAGAGCACTTGAACAATGCTGGGATGTCAGAGTCTTGCAGAGGAAGAAAATCTCTTGGAGAGTGCCAGAGGAGCCAGACTCCAGCCCACAGAAAGAACATCTTGAGGAAGACACAGGAGCACAACACACATATGGCTTGGAAGATGGAGGAAAGGGAACAGGATGGAGATCCTCCCGAGACAAATGGGTTTATCATAAATGCAATCCTTCAGGATGGAGGGATTCACTTGACTGCAGAGGGGTGGGAAAAGTGTGAACAGTTATGTAATACAAAAGGAAACAGCTGCAGACCTCAAAGCAGAAAAGCCAAAACTAGAAATTTCAATATCCTGACTGCCGAAGACATGAAATGTTAGAACTGGCAGTGTGTTTGACCTGCAAATCCACCTGAATCAGACCTGTGCCTTCCCAGCCCTGCACTCCCTTCACCTTTGCATGGACACACTACAGACCCAGTTCACCAGATTAACAAGCTGACCTCGTCCCAGGAGGCTGATTCTGAAACTCTGAGCTGCTCATGGGCAGCTTTAGTGATACACACAAGAACTTGGATGCAGCTGCTCCCATTCCCCACTTCCCACCCAGGGAAATCTCACTCCTAATGGCTGTAGAATCACAAGAGAATTATTAACAGCAAGAGAGTCATAAAATACAAGGAGGAAACAGAAGATATCAGTGCCTTCTGCCACACCTCTCTCTCACTTTTGCCCTTCCTGTTGCACTTTCACCAGTCCAAAAAACCCTGTAAAAACTGCAGAAACTCCATTTACAGCTACATCTCAGCCCAAGATCTTCACAGGAGTTAGCCAGCCTGTTACCACCTTGTGAAGCACTAAATGCAAAGATGTTTGTAAATCCACCTGAATAAAAACATCTCATTGAAGTGAACATCACTAAATAAAAGTCAGAAATACTCTCAGTTATGGTAAAGGGTCAAAACCCCACATACATGGGCACAAACTCAGGCAGCAGGAGATGACGGGACTTGAGGAACCAAAGGTGAATGATGCTCATTCACTACTTTTAAACATGTGATTTATGTTCCTTCCCTTTCCCCCAGAAATGCTGCTTCCCAGAGGGCTAAAGCAGCATGAACTGGGCAGCCAGCTCAGCTGCAGCTTCTCTTGTCTCAGCTGGAGTCATTTGCCTTTGTGTTTCCAATGCACTCTGCATTTTCCCAGCTGTGTCTGCATGCAACAGCTGCCCGCTGCTTTTAGTGTGGGCTCTTCCCAAGAAGAGGGATTTGGGAAGCAGATGCTGATGGGAAAAAGACATTCACGGTTACATTTTCTATTTTTGTCTTTCAACTAAAAACTTCTGTATTAGTTCTATCAAGAATTGACCAAATCAATCACTTTCAGATGGTTTTGGCTCAGAAGGGCCAGAGCACCTGCTCTGGGGCCACAGCCTTATCCCAACAGTGCATAAGCTGCCTTTTCCCTGGTTCTGTTCCAGCTCCACCCTCTGCCATGGGCACGGGCAGAGCCTGCCCGACCATCTGGACAGCACCTCTAAGCACAGTAATCCCCCTCGAGATTAACACTGCACATCTTGCCCAGATCAAGAGGAATTCAGGTTATTCCATGGCCCCTGTGCCTCACCCACCAGGCCTCCAAGTGTAATATTTGTGCACTGCATGTTCAGCAAGTTATTTAGCTTGTCTGAAACCCACCTGTCTTCAGCATCCATCCACTGGGAGAGGCTGTAAATCACATTTTCCTGGTGCTCCTTTCCATGCTGGAATTCACAGTGGGCAAACCCTGGTGCAGCTGCTTTAGGCAACCACAACCATGAACTCCCCAAAACTGTTTGGAAAGTCCCATTATTAAAATGAACCAGTTGTGAAATCCCTTAAATGACTTCATTCACTTGAAGGAGTGTTTGTGGAATGGGGACCCATTAGCAACAACAGCACTAATTTAATGACAATTACTCTGCCTCCTGCCATGATGTTTAGTTCTCTTGGGCTCATCTGGAAAAAAATGATGCAATTATTTTAATTAAGTGAGAACAGTGATTTGAGCTGCTGAAGTCTTTTCCTTGCAAAGCTGTGACGAACAAATTTTGTCAGTTGCAGAAAAATGCCAGCATAAAATGAAGATTTTAAGACTATAAATGGTGCTCTGAGGTCACCTTGTCTCCAACCACCAACTTGTGTAAGAAAATGTCCCTACACACTTAATTGAAGTAAGATCATAAACCCTTTACATTTAAAGTGCTTGACCATCTGTTCAGGGCCATGGGGCATAAACACAGAGAGGGAGATTAGGGCAGGTTGGGACAAAAGCAATCCATCAATATGATTACTCCTTCTAGGAAAACCCCTCTAAGAATGCAAGAACCCAAGGATAAATGGGCACAGGAATGCAAGACAGGTTGAAAGACTTAATACTGAAATGCATCACCAAAAAGTGAGTTTAACTCACAAATTTTACTTCTGTATTTGGGATGAATTTTAATGTATTCTGTCTGTATAAATGGAGAACTGTTCCAGACCTTCCTTTTGAGCCATGTACATTTTGAAATATGTGACAGACTCCCTATTTCTTCAAATATAGACCAGTTTCATGAAAGATGGGGAAAAAAAGGAGCTGCAATGGCTCTAGGAATAACTCAGTCTGTGTCTTCATTCAGTGCTTTTCTCAGCTTCTGTGACATCCAAGAGACAGCCTTATGAGGCTGTTCTTTAAATCTCCCTTAACTCACCAAAAACTTATCACTCAACAGAACCCAGCATCTGCAAATATCAGAAATCAATAGCACATCCTTCTGGAAGCTTAAAAGATGACCATGATTGTGGTTTCCTTTGAGCAGGAACCACCTGCTGCAATCCTGGAGGGGAAAATCAGCAGCAGAAAACAACACAGAGAGGGCAGGGTGCTGAGCTGGAGCCCACAGCAAGCTCAGGGGCTGCAGCCTCACAGCTGATTCCCAATTTCATCTGGTCCTGGATTCAGCAGGGCTCAGGTAAATGTACAGGAAGCAAAGTAATTGCTCCTGAGCTCCTACAGGAAATCTGTTTCTATCTTTTGCTATGGCCTCCAATATCCACCTCAGCCCGAAACAAAGCATCCTGACAGATTCATTTCTCCCCAGGGCTTAGAGCCAGAAGATAAGCAGGCATTTGAAGGCTGATGTAAGTGTCAGCTCGCTGGCTGAACTGGAAAAATGGGCTTTCAGGAAAATATCTTACAGAGAACCACATTTAACAGCGGTTCTGGACTTTGTTCAGTACTGGCAGGTCCAATTCACTCCATGGCAGATCACATCATGTCAAAAATTTTGTTGCTCTCTGCCACATAATGTCTTTAGACCTACAGGGGCCAATATTGATCATCCCTCTGTAATTCCCTGAAGTGGGAAAGCTTTCCCATTTAGCTGGACTGGATTCACATTCTCCCCACCAATGATTGTCAGGGACAGAAGGGATATGAATCAGCAATCTGCACGTATGCTACCAGTTAATTTGGAGATGTGCACTTAGCATTAACATGACATTTTCTTTGCAACGTTTCCCTAATTTTTTAAATCTAGTTGAAGACGAGGCATCTGGAAACCATCTCTACTTGAGGGTTAGATCAGCAGAAACATCTTCAGTAAAAGGCAAAATCAGGAGCAGAGGTGTGGAGAAGCAGAGAACACCTGAGTATTGATCTTCCCCTGTGAGAGACATTGTGCAAATGCTGCTCCTGGGAGTCTGGAGCAGTTTGGAGGCTGAAATTCTGCAGCCACATCCCAGGAGCTGTTCCACTGGAAGGTGTTTGCCAGCTGCCAGGTTTTGGAGGATTTCCCTAGAACAAGATGCTGCTCTCAGGACATGGCCCATTCTGCTCCCAACAGCACTGACAGTATCAGCTGCTTGTTCACTGATAGCTGAGCATTTCAGAATTACTGGGAACAAGGAATATTTTGGATCATCAGCAATGACTCCTCAGCCTCTACTCAGCCAGAACCCCTTAAAAAAGGAGCGGCAAGTCAATGGGACACCAAAGCCTTGAGAGCCTGGGTGTTGGTGCCTCTCACTGTGAGTGTTTGAACAGACCATCATGTGAAGGCTTCTGGAGGCTTCCAGACACTGGGGAATTACTGGCTTCAGTTGCATCATGACTGGTTTATATCTGAGTGGGAGGAAAATCCCATTTCCTTCTTATGCTGCAGATGACAGCAAGAAGTGGAACCCTTAAAAAGAACCACGACCACCTTCCTGTGCTTCAGCCCATGGAAGCCCTGCTCTTTTCAGTGAGCCCATTTGTTTTCCAGGTGTTTCCACTCCCTGGCTTAGAAGGACACCATCTGGCAGGAGCACCGAGCTGGTTTAATCACAAACACAGAGTCAATCTCAGCCTCAGCAGCTTCCTGCTGGAATCATCCTGTAGCTGCCACCTGGGTGATGTGCAGGGAGATCCTCAGGTGAGAGCCCCTCTCTGTCATCCCTGCTTTCAGAAGCTGGAAGCTGAACCCAGCAGGAAGAAGCCAAAAGGATTTGGGGTGACACAATTCCTGCTCCATCACCTTCCCCGAGGACCTGGTCTGTTTAACGTGCCAATGCACACTGGTGCATTTTCAGAGAACAATAACTGGACCAGGAATACTCAGGCTGTCCCATTGTGACCTTTTCAAAGCCAAACTATTCTGGTTTTCAGTCCTGAACACTTCTGTTCTTAAATGCAATCATTAAAAGTGTGTTAAGGCTCTCCACTGGCAAAGGGCAGGATGAAATGGGACATTGGGATGGAATTGTTCCCTGTGAGGGTGCACAGGGTGCCCACAGCAGCTGTGGCTGCCCCTGGACCCCTGAAGTGTCCAAGACCAGCTTGGATGGGGCTTGGAGCACCCTGGGATAGTGGAAGGTGTCCCTGCCATGGCAGGGGGATGAAACAAAACAAAACCCAAACCATTCCAAGATTCTATAATATACCACTTCATCCAAAACTTGAGGATTTGCACATTCTGAAGATGTAAGAAAACCACCTTCTTTCCTTGGAACAAAAAAAAATCTTGCTTACAGGAAATATTTTCTTCCTCTTTAGCACATTGCTCAATTAGACCTTCCACGCTCCCAAATCTCCAGCCTCTATGCCAGCAATATGGTACAGGTAAATAAATTCTTATGCCAAGTATTAAAATCTGCTTTTTTGCTTTTTAAATAAATATTGACGATGCCCAAATGCACCTCATCATCTCTGCTTCATTCTAAACAAATCTCCAAGGAAATTGGGTAACATTTGTCTGTTGTTGTGATGCACATGGAGACTCTCTCATTATTACCTGAATTGTTTGCATACTTCTCAGATTCATTAAATCTGTTGCAGCCTGGAAGCATTCTTGGATTTTATAATAATTTCATCAATAAACAAAACTATTTCCAAAATGGCCATAAAACTGTGGAAGAAACAATGGCAATTTCTATGTACAACAGAAGCTTTTCCTATGTGATGTTCTATGGTCACCCTTTTCTTTTTTAATTACAGTTCTGCTCTAGAATGGGACCCTTTAAAGTCAATTTGCTGTAATTCTCACATCCACATCCTTCTTGAGTTTCTGGAGCAGTATTTGCTGCAGTGATGAGTGACTGCACAGGAACAGCCTCACCTGAGTTACCTGCTGTCCTTTTCTCAGCGAATGGCATTGCTGGAGCTTATTTATGATATTTTATTAACAAAGACAAGGCAAAGCCAAACCAGAGCTCACAGGTTTGGTTCTGACAGCCAGACACCAAGTTAGAGCCAAGCATTTTTCCACTTTGGTAAAGTTTTCATCTAGGAATGATTTTTAGAAAAGAAGAGAGAACTTTAAGGAGTGCTTCCTTCAAAAGGGATTGAGGAGCAGGCACTAAGCATGGATTAGCTGAGTGAGGGATATGCTCTGCTTCCCAAAGACACCAAGGTGTGAGGCCAGTGTCCAGAGCAGCTTTTCTGAGCACACAGAACCCAAGACATCCTCCTTTACTTGTTGCATAACTCCTGTACAACCACAAGCCTAACAGGCATAAAATAACAGAATGCATACAGACAAGCAGCCAGCACTGAAGTCAATTAATTTACATCACAGGGAAGGGTTTCTCTCTCTGGGCTTTTCCTGAGTAAATCAAGGAGGAAATAAAGCTTTTAAAAATAAAAATTGGGCTTTTGAGAATTGGTCTTGGGTTCATAGATTCATCAGCCATCAGCTCAGGAGGGATGAGCTCCAAGTTCAGCATGCAGGACACTGCAGCACAGTTTGCCCAGCTCGAGGCACTTCCCTGACTTCACCCCTGGTTTAATCCCACCAGGGAAAACTTCAGCCCCAACTGATTCTGTGCACTCTCCTTGCTGGATGGGTGTAAAGAAACTACATCTAACGAGTAGCAAATCACCTGTTTTAAAAAATTAAAACAATACAGCTGACTCACAACAGTACTAGAGTCTCTTTTCTGTCTTCTAATGTGGGTAGCAGAAGGTCTCAGGTTAAAAATAGAAAGCCTTTCTTATGGTGACAGCAGCTAGTGAAGCAAGCAGAAAAGGAGCATGAACATACCTGGTGCACTCCTTCGTTGCACACTTTATGCAGGAGGAAACAGCCATTAGAGATACATTTATTATTTAAGCTTTAGTGATAGTAGGAGGCAAAGGTGCAGCAAAAGCTCCCTCAAGAACCTGCTGTATTTGTTTAAAGCATTTAAGTTTGAATAACAGAAAAGAAGTGTCCAAGGAAGCTTTGTAAACTACACTTTACAGCCAAACTAATTTCCCTCAGAAAGGTGGTTAAAACCAAAAATTTTTCCCCCTTACCTTTTTCAGGACTGAGGCATTTAATTGTGCTTGCATCATCCATATTCCAGTGAGAGATTCAAGAGAAAACACCAGAGGAAGCAGCACAGACCATATGCACATCCCTGATCTTTGAAAAGACTCTTGCAAAGAACGAGGAGAGGAGCCCTGCCCGTGGTTTCACTGCAGCATCCGAGGGCTCCTGGGGGTGCCTGCTGCCTGTGCTCTGAGCAGCCTCATCCTTTATTCCCTGTGCAGGAGCTGCTGCCAGGTAGGAGCCAGTGCAGGAGCTCAATGAACGTTCCCAGCCTTTCCCTGCAACTCAAGTGTTCAGCCACCTGGGATAACTGTTCCTTAACTCTTTGCCTCCCTGCTCCCAGGCAGGACCTGGGGATGGATTTTGGCTTTACTCCTTTCCCTTTTACTGAAGGGAAAACTTGTGGATGTCAGTAAAAAGCACAGAGGATAATTCACTTTTAATTCCTCTGGGATGTGTTGCAGTAGGCAGCAAACGTCAGTGAGGTGCTGCTTCATTTAAGAGGGGGAAAAAACCAACATATTTTTTATGTTAATGCCTCCCCTGTGTCCATTCAGCATCCTACACATTGTTATGGGATCCTCCCAGACTTGCTTAAGTTTAGAAAGCAAGTCTACAGCTACTGATAAAAATAGGCAAGCTGTTCTTTTTGGATTTCTTTCTAACTCCTTTTCTTGGCAATGATGACAAATTTCCCACCTTATTAACTTGCAAGGAAATATTAATGCAGAATTGATGGGATATGGCTAGGAAACAATGCACATTGTTGTAGCCTGTGTCCCAAAGCACAATGTAGGAGGAGATAGACACAGACCTTTGAGTTCTGTCTAAATCCTGGAGAAGAATTTCAGCATCTTGGTATGAGGGTGCTGCCTAAAAATTCCGACCAGGAATAGTTGCTGCCCCTCCTACATGCCACTGAAACACACAGGATAAAACAATTTGTTCTTTTGAGGGCTTGAAGTCTAATTAAACAGGAATGATAAAGGGAAAAAGGATTGGGAAAAGTTAGAATCCACTCTAGGAAAGGAATCTGCTGCTGGGAGGGCAGGGTAGGCAGGGTCACAGCATCCTGCCCAGCAGCCAGGGCATACCAGTGACCCCACACAGATCCACCAGGCAGTGCTGCCCTGGATCCTCTCCCCCTGGCTGCAGGAGCTGAAGCCAATCTGGTTGTGCTGTTTGGTGCTGCCCTCTTGCCTTGCACCTCCCCATCCTGACCCATTTCAGCACACGAGGTGCTGTGCAATGCTCACAGAGTTCCTTTCTCCCGCCCCACTCGGGCTCTCCACGCTGGGAATGTTGACTCTCCTTCAATTCCCAGCTGCTGCAGCTGCATTCTCCTGCTGCTTCCATCCTACATCAACTTTGCATTTTAGACATCAGTCACTACTGCAGAAAGATCAAGATCTTTGCAAGATCTGACACATCCCCCTGCAGTTTTCATTTAGGCACGAATCCATGGTCATTGCCATCTAAGGAATGGCTCCAGGACTTGGCTCAAGTTTACCTTCAATAAAACATTATCCTATTTGTTTAGTGGCTTTCAGCACTAGCTGTGTCCCCTGAGGTCCCATCTCCTGAGCAACCCATCCAGAGGCACTTGAGGAGCACTTACTGCAGGAGCCTCTGGGGCTCCCTGTATTTACACCACTTTCATTTGGGTAATTCCTCTTGCAGCTTTAACTCAGGATTATCAGGGTGAGCACTGCACACAATGTGCCAGGTTTATCCTAAACTCTCATTTCTGTTCTTATTTCCTGTTGGCAAGTGTGGGTTATCAGTAAATCTCCATCTCATATCAGAAGGGAGAAGATGGGCAAGTGCTGAGGCCCAGAAAGTGCCTGGCAGACAATTCCTCTGGGGAATCCCAGAGCAGGAAATCTCACACCCAATTCACTGCTAGACACAAACCTCCCATTCAACACCACCGATTCCTCACAGCCTGATCAAGAGACAGAGCAAATTTAAAGATTACAGCTAAGGATTATCAACTAATTCACTAATTACCCCATCAAACTGAGCAAAGCTTGTTGCTTCACCAGGCTATGCTTTCTGTAGAAGAAAAATATAATCCCATCTGAGACTATTAGGGATTCAGAATCAGTACCTAATTACTGTGTGACATAAATTCCATAAAATGAAATGTTTTGCTTCTCTGGGAGTTTTTTGCTGTGCAGTTAGAACAGGGTCACAGAACAAACGTCAGAGAAACATTTGAATGCCTTCACAACACATGCAAATTTTTTGAAATAAAGAGAACACAGACTGTGCTATCATCGAGACCAAAGCATTTTACATTAAAAGATTCTGTTATTCCAAGTAATGTCTAGTCTAAACCAGGAAATTTCTCTGTGCAAAGACAATCTGCTGACTCTTGAAACCAATGACAAACTTTTATCTGGATTTGTGGGCTCTGATTCACACCAGAAGTTTACTCATGGCTGGGAAAGGTCACCAGCACTCAGTTTGGAGAGCACACATGGAGCAAGCCTGCCCCGTTGTCAGTTCCATATCACACAGAGCATAGCATGCCCTAATTCCTTCACCCTCCATCCCCAGCTCTACCAAGCAGAGCAGAAGAGTGACTTGGGGAGTGCTGCTGTCACATCACAAAGGTTTAAAGTCCTAAGAAGGGGCTAAAAGGGGCCAGGACTTCTCTCAATTCCTTCTTTCCAGGACTTCTCTCAATTCCTTCTTTCCAGGACTTCTCTCAATTCCTTCTTTCCAGGACTTCTCTCAATTCCTTCTTTCCAGGGCGTGCAGACGAAGCCCAGGGTGATGCCACTGAGCAGCTGGGCCTGGTTAGGGGAGCTGGGCCATGGCCTGACAAAGATCTGCCCTTGCTGTGTGTCTGCACTTCCACAGAGGATCCTGAGCTGTCCCAGATCTCTGCCAAGGCCACAGCCCCATCCTGGGTGCCTGGAAAGGAGCAGGGCACTTCCAGAGAAACAGCACAAGGCAGCCAAGCTGATGGCACAGCTACATTATAATCTGACTACACATTCACCTACACATACATCCTTCATCCCAAGGCTGCAGCTGCCACATTTTATCACATTCTGAGACCTATTTCCTGACAGAAATAACAGAGATCTCGCTGCCCAGCACAGGGGAGGGGTGTTAGCACTGCTGGGGACTGAATGAGCCAGCTGGGAAATGCAGCACCACCACGTTACACCATGGTTCAGTGGAGAATGGAACATCCACAACATCAGGGACATTGTGAATAACTTCTGAAAGTCAAACACTGAGCTCTCCTTGAAAGCCATTAAACTCCATCCAGAGAGTTCCATCTCTCACAATCCGTGGCATCACTTCAAGACCTTCTATAAATCAACTTCAACACATGTGGGTGTCTGTTCTTAAGTTTTTGTTCCCATAGTTACCAATGTACTTTACCACAGAAGAGAACAGCAGGTGGCAAGACATAGAACAAAATCTCCATTCTCTTAACATATGAAGAGTTGGGAAGTTTCAAATTAAGGTTTTATTTGCAAAATGTTTACAGACAGTAACCAAGAGGAACACTATCAGATTAGAAAACTCTTAAGATTCTTCCAAACATTTAATCCTGAGTCAATGAAAAATTCTACATCCTGTATGATGATCAATTTCCAGCCCTGCATCAGATGATGCCATGGGATTGCACAATCTACTGCAGCAATAGTTTTGTCTTTGGAATTTGAAATTCTCCCTAGGTCCTCTTGATACCTTCCCATGTACTTTCTGCAGAGAAAAGGTGAAGAGGCCCAGCACACTGTATACAAAATAGATTTCTCCAAATAAAATTATCTTTGTGGGATAGAAACAGTAAAAACAACCACCAACAGTCTGTTCAACTAAAACAACCATTGACTTGAAGGCTGCTATCAAAACCCTCACAGCTTGAAAGTAATGACTTCTCCATTGTCAACACAAACAGAGGGCAAAATGACTGGCATTGAATGTGCTGTAAATACCAAAGAGATGCTTTGCATAAATGAGTTTTGTGATTCTTTCTGTAATAAAATCACACACTGTGGGACTGTGTGCTGTCCATTGCCTTGTGCTGCTCCTCAGGCAGAGGAGTAAAGGCAATGCCCTCCACATGTGCAGTGCTGCAGGCTCCCATCCTGTCTGACAGCAGGACAGGAATCAAAATTTAACAGCAAAACTGTATCTGCTCCTGAAACCCAGTGACCAGCTCACCTCCCTGGGCTCACCAGTCTGTTTAAAACACAGAGATAACAACTATTCCTTTGGCTCTCAGAGGTATCAACCATTCCTTTGGCTCTCAGAGGTATCAACCATTCCTTTGGCTCTCACAAATGTCAATTATTCCTTTGGCTTTTAGAGGTATCAACCATCCTTTGGCTCTCCCTTTCATCCCCCTTCTCCCAAACTTCTACTGAGCACCAGAAGGAAAGAGAACACTGAGAAAGTTTGTTGAACTAAGCTGGTTTAACCTGATTTTTTTTCACCACGCAGTTTCGGAATAAACAACATTTACAATCTTTATTA
>WBNQ01033767.1:19682-64046 GCA_013401375.1 Spizella passerina | reverse complement strand
CATTGCTGCACAGTGAAGAGGGGCAGCTCAGAGGTCTGTGGTAGACAGGGACAGGCGATGGGAAGATTTTGCAATGTCATGGAAAGCACAGGATTCCTTTTCCCCTAACGCCCTGAGATAAGAGATCACCCCAGGAATGTAACCAGGAATGTACCCCCCTAACGATAGTAATGCTGGTAACTTTCCACTCCTTACTAACCATAGATAGTCCTGCAGACCCCCTCTGACGTAGAGAAGCCCCTTAGACTATAAAACCCCACGAGATGAAACAATAAAGGCCTTTGACCGTCTGCCACATTGGTGTCTGCGTGCTCTTGGCCCGAGCGACCCTGGTGAGTTTGGGTCGCCGTGCTGCTCCTCAAAACCAGGTCACTTTGCCTTATCTCAAAAAGCAACAGAGGTCCCAGCTCCCACCTGAGCCCGCTCAGCCTGGAGCCCTCTGGGCCAACCTGCAGCCCCTCCAAGCAGGCCAGGGTCCAGCCACGGGCCAGGGAGAGCTGGCAAGGCTGCTGCTCTTGGGGGAGCACAGGTAAAGCGATAGTTGGAAGGATTAAGATTGGGAGGTTAATCTTGGCAGCCATTTGGGACACCATGGAAAGCTCACCCCACCTGGGAAGTTTGTGCCTGCAGCATGTTTGCCTGCCTGGAAGAGAGGAACAATCAAGGAAAAAGGAGGGGGATAAAAAAGAAACATCCAGAGACAAAATGGGGGGGGGAAAAGTGCCAAAAAGCCATTTGCAAGAGGAAAATTTATTTGACTTCCTGTTCCATGGCTTTTTTTGTTTGGTTTTTTTTTTTTTGCTTTGGCTACTCTTTTCTTTGCACACCCTGAGCTTCATTAAAAGGTCATTTATTTCACTAGTTTGTGCATCAAGCTAATTACAGCCTGTGCACAGCACGCTTGGACTGGACAAGCCAAAAGGGACAGCTAGGACTGGATTCATTAGAAACACTTTTTCATTTTATAGTACTATAAAATATAATGATACAGCTCAGTCCCAAACTTGCAGTAACCAAATTTGTATGGCACGAAATCCATTCCTCCTAATTTGGGCTTCCTAGTTAAGTTTCAAACACTGTTCATTGCTGTATTTTCTCTATCTCTTGTCACTGCTACATTGAAAGGTGTCAGGAATGATTTAACCAGTAAAATTAAATTGTTGTTTTTCTATCAAGAGTAATGCCTAGGGTTGGCCAAAATGGCATAAAAGATTCAGGAACACATTGATTTAAAAATAACATTTAATTCCAACGTAATGTGGCTCCAAGGCCCCTTTTAGTGAGATACTTTAAAAAACATAAATATAGGCAGTACTGGCCTCGGAAGAATTTATATGCTGGAGGCTCTGATCCCACCAATATAAATCTGTGTCTAGATGGAGGATTCTATCTGGTGGAAAGTTCACTACTGCTAATGGTTATTGAGCCAGAAATTCCCCCATTTAAATCTCAGCTCCCCAGCTGAGCTCGAGAGGCTGAAACTCCCCAACAACAGAGAGAAGGAAAAAGAAAACAGAGAGAAGAAAGCTGCTCCTGAAGCAGATACCAACAATGACACTTTTATAGCCATTTCTTTCTAATTGCAGCTGTGCCATAAATAACACAAGATAGCCCTTTTAAAATTGCTTAGAATCTGCAAGCCTAACTAATAATTTCCAAGCAACGGAACTTTCACTTCTAACAGGATGGAAGAATAGGAGAATTTGGAGCCTGGCTGAGAAATGTCATCCCATAGCCTGGCAGTTTTCCAAGACTGCCCTTCCCTGCTGCATTTATGGGCTGTACCCCACAGATATCACCAGATGGAAGATTTTTTGGGGCAGATTTTGCCTAAAGCAAGGCTGTTTGGTAGGCCCTGTCCCTCAGTGTTTGGTTTGAGCTGATCAGGTTAAAAGGGGAGCAGCCTCTGCTATGCTGGGTCACTCCTGAACACAAGATGCCCTGAAGCCATCAGAGCCAATATATGGAAGATTTACCCCCTAAAAACACAGACTTCTCTATATTTGACTGTAAGTGCTTGGATCTTCATGACAGAAGGTTTACTCTGGCTGGACCAGGGTTCCCTGAGTTCACAGCCATGAAACCACCAAATGGCAAGACCATAACTAAAGTGTCCCAGAGGAAATATAGATGTACAGGGCGTCTGATGGACACAAAATTAAACCACAAACTTGTTTCAGAAGGACCAAGGAGAAATCTGCTGGAAATAAAAATGTTTTGTTAACTTGTTCCATGGCTGGATTTAACAACAATATTTTAAAACAGGGTTTGGAAGCGGATTTGAACTGAGTATGTATGAGCAGAACACCAAGAGATTTCATTTTAAATTCCAGACATTGGGATTTAAGTCAAAAAGTGTTCACAGCATCTTCCCTCTTTGCTTTCCACCAGTTCTTTGACAGAAAGTATTTCTCCTTCTGGGAGGGCCTAGCAGAACAATTGCCTTCTTTCCCAAATATTTGTTGGAATCATCTCCCATTTCAGAAACCAAAAGAAAAAAGAAAAATCATTAAAATTTCTCATTAATCAATATTAACTTTGATGTTAGCCTCCCCTATGAGCAGAAGCCTTTCTCACAAAGGAGGAGCATTCTCAGCCTGCGATAAGAAAACAAGTTATTTAATCAATATATTTTCCAGCATACGTGTTCTTTGGCAGGGGCTTTGAGTTGCCTCTTCTGAGTGTGTGTCTCTGCTCAGAGATGTGTGTGTGTGTGTAAGCTTTCCTGCCTCAGAAAACAGAGCTGTTGGACACGGATAGGAATGTGTCTGGCATCTTCAGAAGAAAAGGCTCAGAAGGAAATCAGTGTTTGGGTGAGTTTTGCAAGACATCCAGCCCTGACTGCTTTGCGGTCAGCGTTCCATTCCAAACTTGCTAATGGTGAGCTGTGCAGACCGTGGCTCTCACCAAAGAATTTTGGAATCATGAGAAAACAATGAGCTGGCCGTTAGGAAAGATTAACCTCCCAATCTTAATCCTTCCAACTATCGCTTTACATAAAAAGGGCATTCATGTCTAAACCACTGCTGAAGGCTCGTGGATAAATTTCTCTCCTAATTCCACTGAAACTGTCATTTCCACACCAAATATCCAGTGATTTAATGTCAGCTGGCTACAGTATTGTTGCAGTAGTGCTCAAATTGCCATCTCAAATGGGAGTCCTGGTAATGGTACTACACACTGCATTTACACAGAGAAAATTTACAAGCTGGACAGACAAGAGACACAAAGGATTGCAGAGACAGGAAGTATTTTTATATTTTAGGCAATAAAGTCTCATACTAATAAGATGATTTGCTCATAAATATATAAAGAGTTTGAGAAGGAATGTGAAATCAACCCAACTGTGCTAAATCCTGCACCATCCCTCCCTACTGCTTTATAAAGGACATTAGGGTTTAATTTATGGTGGAAAAGGCAGGTTGTCCCTTCTGATGCATCCAAAACCAGAACAGAATATAACACTTCAGAATCACTAAGGAAATAGTTTCCCAGAGTAACTCTTTTGTCAGTCCCCTGTAACAGCAGCATTTTAGGCCTAGGAGCAAAAGGATGCTTAGTGCCTGTCACTTACTCAGGCATTTTAATTCTTGCTGCTTTCCTAAGCAGGACCTAGTCTGCTCAATAGTGCTCAGGATACTGGTTTTTAAAGTCACAAATAAAGAATTTTATCAAGATAGCGTGGGTTTTTTGCCTTTTTTTAAAAATCTACCTGTAACCTACCTGTAAATATGTGCCCAGTCTCTCTCAGTGCTACACTGTCTGGCTGGTGACATAAAATTGGTGGTTGAGACCATGACATCTTCTGTCTGTAGGGTTGTATTGCAAATCTGTGCACTTTAAGTTGTAAGAACTGTGGAGACAGCAGTTGGATCCTCATGGATTGTCATGGATTGTCATGGAATTGCAGCCTCTGTGCTCTGGTGGCTCCAGGTGAGGTGGAGAGAGCAGCCAGCTCTGCTCCTGCACTATCTACACAACCATCCTGGGAAATGTGCTGGTTGGATGTAGCTTTCAATTAACATGTTTTGGATAGCAAAAAAATTGAAAAAAAATCCACCTTGCCCAAGTTTGGGTTCTGACCCTGCTCTAAGGGCTTGGGAAGGGTCTGGTGATGCTGAGCCCAATAACACAGAGGAGTGACACTGATTTCATGGACACCACCATGGAAATGCAGACCTGTGTGAAAGGGCAGAGTGGAGGGCTGTGTGCTGTATTCCAGTGCCTCTGCAGAGGGAGATTTTTGGTGTCAAGGCTCAGCAGCTGTAACTAATCCAGCTGCAGGTCTGCCTCTGGCACCAAGTGCTGCAGCTCTTTGGCCAGCACAAGCGGTCAGCGCTGTCCTTGACAAGAAAAACAAGCTCATAGCAAGAGGACTGACAACTTGCAAGTGTTATGGACAGAGAAGTTTCTGGCACTCTAGAGCCTTTCTATTATTGCAGCGCACCAAATGGAAGGGAAGAAAGGACCATCTGGCTCTTAAAGGTCTTTCACATGGAAAACTGGGTCCAGTTTCAGGCTCCTCAGTGAAAGAGGGACATGGACATGCTGGAGGTAATCAAACAAAGGGCCATGAAATCCTGGAGGGGCTGGAGCATCTCTCCTGAGGGAAGGCTGAGAGACATGGGGCTGTTCAGCCTAAGGAATTGAAGGTTGGGGGTTCTTATCAATACTTAAATAAATAACCAAAGAGAGGGTGCAAAGAAGACAGAAAGGATTCTTTCGGTCGTAAAGGAGTGAGAAGCATCAGGCACAAACCGAAACACAGGAGGGCTCCTCTGAACATCAGGAAACACTTTTTTACTGTGAGGGTGACTGGCACATGCTGCCCAAGGACTCTGTGATGTCTCCAACCTTGGAGATGCTCAAAAGTTGTCTGGACACAATCCTGAGCAACCACCCCTAAGTGCTGCTTCTCAAGCAAGGGAATCAGACGAGATGATCTACTGAGATCAATTCAATTAATTTGTCATTCTGTGACTGGCCAGCTGGAAGGCTCATGTGGCTTTACAGTTGCCAAAATGCTGAAAAAACCAATTTTAAAAAGTCATGCATAATACTGCTCCTGGTCCTCTGGCTCAGACCAGTTTGAGCCGTGCCCTTCCCGGGTGCACAAGCACTGTCCATGTGCTCTTCTTTTCTCAGGAGGTAAAGGAGAAACAACCTTTTATATTTTCAGGATGTGCAGGGCTCCCACTCCCCTCCTTCGGCAGAGGTGCCTGCTCTGGGCTGCTGCTCACTGCAGAGTGTCCCCAGCTGCAGAATATCTGTTGTGACAGCAGGACGAGGCCCGTGTCAGGAGGCACAGGAGATAAATGGCACAGCAGCCATGCTAATGCTCTCCCTGATAGTGCAGCTGGAGAGCTCAGAGCTCTTTGCCTTGTTGGATGAAACAAATCAAAGAAGGCAGCTTCTCTACACAATGTACACTATTGTGTCAGCAGAAATTATCCAGATGGGAGTTCATTTTGCCTCATGAACTTAAAGGTTTTTTTAATGAATTGGAAAAATTGATTAATATCTTGGCTCCTTTGTTGGACTTCTTATTGTATTTGGGTGCAGTGAGCAGCATTTCCTGGTCAAATGATTGTTAAGGTGGCTATTGTCTGTTGAAAGAATAGGAAGAAAAGTCAAAAAAAAAAGAAAGAGTTTAATTTTCTGGAGTTATCGCCACCATCTATGCCACAATAGCACCTGCAGTGCAGTGCTAACCCATCCAGGAGACCATCCTCGTTCCAAAGGGGGCAAAGGCTCCTTAAGTTGCTCCAGGAGAATGTGACTGCTCCAAAACCAGAGGCGATGCCTGTACCAGACCCAAAAATGGATCCACTCTTATCTCAAAGCTTTAACACCTGTATTACACTTCAGGCTGAGGAGCTGTTAGATTTTATGGGTTTCATACATGCAGATAGGGAGCTATAGGCACACACAGACTTTAAATATAGATCACTCCATCCCTGGAGTGCCTCCTATCCCATCTGCAGGCAGAGCCTGGGTGGGAGCACCACCATCCCAGAGACATGACCTGCATGACATGTCCCTTCAAAGCCCTGGCCAGGCTGAGGCTCCTGCCTAGAGCAGGGCATAAATGCTTTTCCTGAAAGCACTAGGGCTCCTTGTCTGCCAGAGCCAGCTCCAAAAGCCTGGAGCTTTAGTTAACAGAGATAACCGAGTGCATAAAATTTCCTTATTTAGTTCAGTAGCTGATTTATTTTTAAGCTCTGAAGAGCTACCCAGCCAGAGGAGATTTATCAGTTGTCTGGTCAGTCCTCTGGGCAAAGCCAGGGCTCCCGATTCCCTCCAGCAGTTCCCACATCAAACCCAGCAACAATAGACAAGGAAGTGTCAGTTATTAAATGGGCTGAAAACACTTTCCATTGTTAAGTAAAGGATTTCCTTATGATTTCCCATGCCAAATAATAAATTCTGACTTATACAGTGTGTGCCATGACAGACCAGTATTACTGTGAAGAAGATAAATATTAAAACCAAATGACATCTTCACCATTTCTTGTCAAAGCTGGCTCAGGACTATCCCCAGTAGGTGCAAGGCTGAGTTTAACTCTTGTTTTTCCCCTTCCTCTTCCATTCTCAACTGGAAGAGATGAAAGGGGAACACACCTTTTTGAGGGAGAGCTTTGCTCTCACAATGAGGAGGGCTTGTCCTCCAGCCCTTGGAGTTGTGGAACAGCCTGGTGAGATCTTGCTGTGATCTTTTCCATTTCCCTGGAAGCAAGAAATGCAAACTTGTTCATTGCTTCATAAATACAGTAAGTGTTACAGTGAGGGTTTTTTTTAATGGTTTTTTTTTTTTCTTCCTTTTTTATCCTCCAGTAACCAGAAATTGCAAATGCTCAGGAAAAGAAGGATTGTAGGGGAGCCCAATTCCCTTGGGCAAGCTGTTGTACACGTGTACAGGAAATTGAATGCAGAAATTATTGCATGCAAGGCTGTTAAAGAAGTGTTGGGGTTATAAAACAGATCTTTCAGCTGCCACCCATTGTGGACATTCCAGTTGTAAAGGGTCAAGTTTTAATACAAATCTGCTGTCCCAAATTACATTTGTCTTTTTCCATAAACTAGAAGTTGTCAAAGATTTACAGGAAGGTAATTTTATTCCTTGTTACTTTAACTCATTTATCTTCTCTCTGAATTTAAAAAGGAGGAGAAGGAGGAGGAGGAGGAGGAGGAGGAGGAGGAGGAGGAGGAGAAGGAGAAGGAGAAGGAGAAGGAGAAGGAGAAGGAGAAGGAGAAGGAGAAGGAGAAGGAGAAGGAGAAGGAGAAGGAGAAGGAGAAGGAGAAAGAAGGAGAAGGAGAAGGAGAAGGAGAAATCCTTTGGTTTGGTAGAATTTATTAGCATGCAGTGCTACAATGGATTCTGTTCTTGATCTGCTGAAATGTCCATGAAAACTCTGAGGGTCTTTTCCAACATACCTTAGATCTCTTGAAATAGGGTTAAAAATAAATAGAACACAAAAATCTTACTGTGCTTGATGTGACTAATTTATTACATACATTCTAATTTATTACATACATTTTGTTCTCCTGATCTGACATTCCACCCTTTGCCAGATGAGAACATAGCACATACTGGAAGTGAGATGGCTTGTTCCTAAATAATTGTGACAATGAAGAGTTTGACATTCAGATCCTCAGTTGCTACCAGGAATTTTGATTACACTTCCCTTTCTCTGCCTCTACTTTTCTTCCTGTTTTCAAGGCAACAGATGAAAAGATTTCTCAAGGCCGTGTGCAGAATTAGATTTGAGATTATGGTGCAAGGAGCTACAGCACCAGTTAATTTAATTGGTTTTAAAAGAGGTAAAAGGAAAACAAGCTTACAGCCCCATCACTGAAATAATATTCCAGAGGTGTGCTACTTCATGCCGTTATTTTTCCTGAAATTCATCTGAATTTTGTTATCAGCAAATCAAAAGCTAATCTTCCAAACTTAACATAAATTCTGATCTAAATCCTTTTTTTACTTGAAGCCACTAACAAAATATATTCTTAAACAAGAATATGCTGCTCAATTTACACCCTGGCTATTAACGTTTCATCTGACTGTTCAAGTCCTATTCATTATTCCTTCAGACTCTATAAACGCACAGGACAAATCCCCCAAGTTTTTCTTTTCAGGCTGCAAATTCAATTTTGGTGACTCTACATGAACTTTGAAGCTCTGGTTGGAGCCAGTCACTAGGAACTGCAGCTCCTCCTTTGCAGAGGCTTAGTCTTGATTTTGCAAAGAGCTTTTGTGTAATCAGGCAATTAGAGCTGTGACCAGTGATCCATATCAGCAGCTGATAGGGACTGCAGGCTTGGTACACTTGGAATCCAGGTTTCAGCCTTTCTGCTGTGGTAGTGACTCTCAAACAGCACCAATATTCAAGGTATTACATCCATTTCTTCAATTCCCTGACTACAAACACCTACAGTCAACTCTGTATTAATTATAGAAATTCTGGACATTGTTTCTTTCAACTTTTCCATCTATGCTTGCACTATTAGGAAAACCTCCCCAAACGTGTTCTGTAACATCATCTGGAAGTGTAAATAAATGCACTGATACAATTTCAATCAGTTAATAACAACCAAATCCTGCCACTACAGCTCCAACTGTATTTGTTTAAACTCTGAAATGGTGTAGTTAGATTGTTTGATCTCTTTGTAGAAACCTAACTTTAAAAGAATATTAAGCCAGAGTAAATTTTAATATTAAGCCCAGAGAAGTGGGTGCTTACTTAAAGGCCACATATTTAACAAGACACTTTAATAGCTGCTGTTCTGTAAGAAGGAATAATTGGGGAAAAAACTTCAGAGCTTAGCATTATTTTATAGTTTCCCCTTCCAACGACCCCCTTAGATCACATTTGCCAAGATCTCTGTTGTTATAAAATGTTCACATGATTACTGACAATTGATGTTGAATGCAAATGTGTTCTCCACTACTTAGAATGGCAAGAATATCTTTATTTGCTGTGCATCGTGCCTGCCACTGCCTTTAAATACTCAAATGTGCTGTAAGTCACTTGCAGTCAGTTTGACTTAAATATTGCTAATTCATCTCTGGGTGTAGTTTTATGTACTTAAAACTGGAGGAGCCACCAGAGCCTGAGCAGTTGTGAGCATGTCATGGGAAGCCATGTCCAGGGCTGAAGCAGCTTCCACCTTGGATGAATCCCTGAAAACAAAAACTGGAAGGAGAGCAGCATGGGCACAGAGCAGCTGGGCCTTGTTTGCTCTGGGATTCAGGGATTGCTCCTGAATTCAGGGATTTGCTCATAGACATCAGATCTCAGGCACAGGGATGCTCCTGAGGATGCCTGAGTGCCTCCCAAAGGGACCTGAGGGGTAAGGGGGCAGTGCAGGGACAGATGAACGGGGATGTTTCCTGTCAAGGCATTGCAGAAGCAAATCCTTCATGGAAGTGGTTGTCCACAAGGAAAATGGCACCAGGAGGAGCGAGGAGGGTGATGGGCCTGAAACTCAGATGTTCAGGAGAGAGAACATCTGGAGATGCTTGGAGAAAGCAAATGAGTGGATGCAGCAGAAACTGTTTGGTATTAGAGAAGGGAAAATCCTGGGGCTGTGCCACTGGCATTATTCCTGCCATTTCAGCTGACTACATGAACGTTCTTCAAGAGGGAAATGAGTTCTTAGGTTTTCCCCTGAGGACCAGTTCCTGTGGACTCATCCAGCTCCCCGCTGCAGTGCAGACAGCAACCATCAGAGCTGCCTTCTCAGCACCCTCCTGACCACAAAGGTGTCTCTGGGAGGGATGCACCCCTGCCTTCAGAGCCCTCCTCCCCTTCCCCATGGCAATGTGTGCTGTTGAACAAGTTCCGCATCACCTTCTGAGGCATCTGTGTGCCAGGCCTGCTCTAACTTCTGATGACCAGGGTCACATCAGCCTGCCTCACTGCCTGCCCTACGGCACTTAAACACTTTGGCATTTCAAGGGAAAACAGATTTAAGTGCCTGAAACCCAAAATGAAGGTGGATCAAGCAACTGGACTCTTAGCATGGGAGGATGGCATTCAGGCCACACACAGGCCCGTGAGACACACTTTAGCTGGGTGTGGAGCTCATCCTTTCTCCAGACCATGGGTACCTCGTGCAGAAGCCAAGTACCTTCTGGAGTCAAATAGGATGAGGTTCACCACTGTTTCTCCAAAGACTGGAAAGAGAGACACAGAAAAGACTCACTCTTTCAAAGCATGGCTGCAGAAGAAGTTTTCCATTGCTATCTCTCTTTTCTAAAAATGTGGCAGAAAACAACCTGTTGGTGAGGACCAGGAATAACACTTTTACCCACAGGATCTTCTTGATGTTGTTTGTTTATAAATCTCCATGGACCTGACTTGGCTTTGGTGGGAAGGGTGTGGGCATGCAAGGACACCTGTCCTGGGCTCACATCCATCATCTCCTGCTCTCCTGGGGCATGATGGATCCAGACTATTTGAACCCTGTGGCGCAACCGGAGCTTAAACAGAAAAATGGCACCCTCCTGTGGCAATGGTTTAAAAAAAAATAAATAAATAGCTGTGACTAAATTCAGAGCAGGGTCTAATCCTATCAGCATGTGTTACCCCCGTGTACACCCACCAAAGGAAGCTTCACGAGGGATGAAGGTGCCCCTCTGCTTGTACAAAAACATTGGGATTTGAGTTCTGGGGCAATGCAGGGAGTGCACCAGAGCAGAGCCAAGGCAAAAAGCCTCCAAGGTCAGGCAGGGAGTCCTGCAGTGGGTTTGGAGGCAACTGTTCAGCAGCACGGAGCCACTCTGGATCCCAAAGTCCACATCCGGACAGCTTCAGAGCCCACATCCTTTTTTTGGACTTGGCTCTTTGTCAAAACCATAGGGTACAGTGCCTGCATGGACTTCAAAGGGAGGACACCAAATGTGATTTGGCCCAGGCAGTTACGACCATTTATTGCCAGCATCTTTCTCAGATACTGCTGCCAAGGGTTAAAATGTTTACATGCCCCCTGATTTTAAATGGACCGGGTAGCATGTCAAATGCCAACGAGAGGGACAGCTGGAGTATCTAAACCAAGAGCTTTGATCTTGGTATCTGTAAAAAAGAGGTCATTTAGTCTCCCCAGGAAGCACAGACATTTAGAAGGTCCCCGTACAACTCATGCAAGTATTTTATTAACAACAATTTCTGTTCACATTTAGGTAGGTGGTATTACTACTTACTTCAATTCCTCTTATATATACATGTATATGCGTATATATGTATGAATATCTGCATTTTTTGTGTGTGTGTATGCATATATGTACACACACATATATACACAAATCTGTGTGCTTGTGTGCTTATCTGTGTGCTTTCCAGTGTCCAGCATTTCTGTGCAGATGAACTGATCTGTCTAACCTATTTGCAAACAAACTACAGTGATTTAAGCATTCTATTTTATCTCTAAGTCAGTGTTTGCAAAAGTAACCTGAAAAATTTGTCTGTATGACATGCTTTGAGTAAACCTGCAAAAGTAATGAGAGTGTGTGGTGTTTTCAAGAGGATGCAGGCATGAAACACAGACTTCATTGTGCTGTAATCAGGTCTGACTGATTCAGAAGAGAAGAATTCTAAAATACAGTATTGCACAGGGGAAATATTTTTATTCTTTAGTGGAGGATTTGGTGGTTAGTTCACAATGCAATTAAAATAGCCACCAGATGTTTATGACTTCAGGCAGCAGTTAACTTTAGTGTCTCTGATAGCTGTCCTTTGCTTCTTTGTCAGAACAAACAAGTATTTTTCTGTGCTGGAGGAAAAAATCCTTAATTTTTAAACATACGGCAGGGGGGCGGGTATATATTTCCATTTGGCAGAGCTCATGTTGTTCTGTGACAGACTTCTAAGAAATTATAATCTTGAAGTTAAAATAAAACCTCTCTCCAGGATGAAATAAACATATTTACTCAAATGAGAGATGAAATGTACAGTAACATCATTAAACTGAAGTGATTTGTGAGAAGCAGCGTTGTAAAAGGCTGTGGCTTTTCCAGAGCATATAATAAATAGAAAGATACTTTTTTTTTCCCCATTGAATAATGGGATTATTAGTATGCAATTTTTAATAGACACATTTAAAGAGAGCCTGCTGGGCTCCTATTCTAGTAATTTTTTTTAGTGTCTGTTATTCTTATTTGTTTCAGGGCTATTAATTTTGAGGCCACATTATATTCAAATTATATTTGATTACCAGGCTCAGTAAGAGATCACAGTTTGTGTTCCATCACCCAAAGGAAAGTTAATAAATTAAGCTGCACACTAACATTTTAAGAAATAAATTATTGAAGTTCTGCAAAACAAATATTTAAAAAAGAAAAGAAGTGAAAAAAGTTATAGCGACCTGCTTGGCACCTTATCAAAATGAGAGGGAGAGCTCCAGACTGGGGGTAAAAAGTGTCCTAACTTTAAATGCTGTATTTCAGCTATTCAGTCATGTTTGAAATGATGCGTTGACAAAGCAATCAATAATTTAAGATTTTAAACTTATGGAATACCTCAGATAATATGGAAACAGATAAGAGATTTGTATTCACCGGTACATAGCAATTTTAAATAGTTAAATAACAGTATGATTTTCAGAAACAAAATTATGGCATTAGAAAAACCCCTTTCACAGAGGGGAAAGAAAATAATAAATAGCAAGAGAATATCTAATTCTGGGGACATTGATAAGGTGTTGAAGGTCTATGGCCCTGCACAGAAACTGGCAGCTTCTCACCTAAACCAGGCAGTGGCACGGAGCTGTGTTAATGGGGAACCCTCCAAACAAACAAGCGAAAGGATTTGAATTTGCTTGGCCCTGCTGAGCCTCAATTACTCAAAGATTTGATGTTCAGTCCCTTGGGGCATCCAGAAGCGATCCCCAGAGCGTGGAGCCACCAGGATTACTGCTCCTCTTGGAAAAACCCTCCCAAGACTGCAGTGGGCTCGTTTGGGCTGTTATGCACAAACATCAGCGGCTGTCTGCGCTCAGATGATGAAATGCTCAGCAGATGAAATGCTCAGCAAAGCATTGCAGCTGGGACAAACAGGCATTTCCCCACTGGAAGGCTGCTGCTCTCCCTGTTCCCATCTCACTGGGTCTCTCTGGCACTTGCTGATGCCAGGAGCTGAGCTCTGGTTGTCCTCATCAGCTCCAGCCCCACGGGCTCTCAAATGGGGACTCAGGAACACCCAAAGTGACACAGGATGGGATATCAGAGGCTCTGACACCACCCAGAGACACATTCAGCATTAACTCCTCAGTGTCCCTATCATGGCAATCATTCATTGAAAGAGAAAGTGTGGGTTTTTAATTTAAATTATAGTACACTGTGGTTTTGGGATATGCAAGGCACAGGGTGCATTAACTCCTCAGTGTCCCTATCATGGCAATCATTCATTGAAAGAGAAAGTGTGGGGTTTTTAATTTAAATTAAAGTACACTGTGGTTTTAGGGTATGCAAGTCACAGGGTGCATTAACTCCTCAGTGTCCCTATTATGGCAATCATCGATTGAAAGAGAAAGTGTGGGGTTTTTAATTTAAATTAAAGTACACTGTGGTTTTAGGATATGCAGGTCACAGGGTGCTGGGTTTGCTGCTGGTGTTGTTCCAGTAAATTTTCAGTTCGTGCCTCCTGCCACTCTGGAGTGTGGGACTGAGGGGGAGAAGGAAGGACTGCAGCAGGACAAACAGCTAATCACCCAACAACCAGAAATTGTATTTTTTTAGAATACAAGTGAGTCACTCAAATCAGGGCTTGATGCCAAAACCAAGACCATTTAGAATACAAGTGAGTCACTCTGATGCCAAAATCAAGACCAGCAGGTCAAAAGCAAGTCACCCTTGCATTTCACTGCAGGCTGCCCGAGGTAATGGAAGGGCTTGTTTTGCTCTGTCTCTGATTCTGGAAACTCAAACTAGACTCTGAATGAGCAGCAGTACTCCTGAGCATGCAGGTCTTCAACAGCATTCTTGATAAAAAATTGATTTTATTTTTTAACCAGCTTTTCATGATTTAATAATATTTCTTGGTAACAGGGTTCAGGTGTAGAAATATATCACAACAGAAATCCCTGCCCCAAACTGCTTCCAGCCTCGTGTATACAAATTGCTGTGTCTCAGCTGCCACTGTTCTCTCTCCAAAACCCAAACTTTGTAATATTTTATTTTTAACCTGCTGTAGGTGGTAGTGAGTGTCTAAAATTGGTGTCAATCAGTTTAGCAACATCTTCTAGTCAATGCTGCAGAATTGTCCCATTATTGTGACTATATTTTTTCCTTTATTAGTTCCCTTGTTGCATTTTTATTAATTTCCACCATGGATTACTTATTGCAATCACGAGAGAATGATGACATTTGATTCAAGGCTTGTATTTCCTTCTGTCTTTTCTCTTACCTGTTCTGCAAATAGTTCCTTACTGTTTTATTAGAAGAAGTTAAATAGTAACACCAGATTTCACAGCCTGAACTTGTTCACCACTTGCTGTGTTTTGTCCTGGCCTTCCTTCTCTCTGACCCCTTTTTGCTGGTGCTTTTCAGCCTCAGCTTTAGGGTCTGGGGCTTGCAGGCACTCCCCCACTCAGACATTGTCCCTGTGTCAATGGCACTGCTCAGATGTGCAAAGTGACTCAAATTCTGGAGCTCGTGGGGAGCAGGACATGAACCAGCAGTGATCTGAGTGTAAACCAACCAAGCAGGCTCCAGGAAAGCTTTTCTGAGCCACAATGATTTCAACGTGCTAAAATTCACAAAATGCAAGGCAGATGTGCAGTGGTTGGGAAATGATGTTGGCCATGAGATAAGAGCTGTGATAACTTCTGACCCTCCTTTTGATGTTCTCCCTGCCATGGTGCACTGCTAGCAGGGTCACCTAATGCACAACAATCAATAAGCAGGCAGGCAAAAATGCAATTGGGAGGCATTCAGCAATGGCTTGGAAAAGCCTGTTTGCAGCAAGGCTGTTTGTGTACCAGCTCCCTGTTGCCCAGAAACAGCACATGAGACTACCGAGCGTCTGCAGGAACTCAAATCTGGTTTGTTTGGCTCGAATGTGCAGGAAAACTGATTTCTTAATGTTACTTCAGCTTTGAGTCAGTGATTACTTTGGTACTTTTACAAGCCTTGCCTGGAAATGGGATGTTAATTGTTGTTAATGAGTCTGTCCACCTGAGTAAGCTGTGCAGGGCAGAATCACAGAACAGAATTCCTCTACCATGTCTCCAGAGTCTGACCCTGGTGTCTCCAGCATTTAAGAGCAACAGCACCAAATCTGCTCCTTCAGACCTCAGAGCTTTCCTCTCAATCCAGAACAGTAGCCACTTTCTGCTCCTCTCTCAGTCCCGTGGGATTTTTGGAATGGAGTAAAGCCAAGGTCCAGCTCTTGCTGACATCTTTGGCACAGGGAGAGGACACTGGTGGCTATGGGGCTGTGGGATACTGAATAGGGAAAAAGAGTTTAGATATGGAGCTGGAAATCCATATTTCTATGTAGCTTAATCCATGGTGTGGCTGTGAGTAAAGGTGTACTGAGCTGCTTTATCCTGATGGCTTTTTTTTTCTGTATTGACAGCTTCTGTTCCAATTGCTTCAGTTAAATTTTTATTGACCTTCCCTCTGCTACAGTACCTTAGGACCTATTTTTATGGCATTTCTTTGCAATCCATCAACCATGTTTGCCTATTTCGTAGTAGGTCCCTTTGGGGCTCCCAGGGAAATAAATTTTAAAAAAGAACTAAAAAACTACATTAAAATATTCCTATTTGGGATGGAGAGAAGACAAAGTTTGAGCAGTTTGAAAGATAGTGAAGTTTTATATTTTGCTTTAGTGGGTGATACCTGTCTGAGCACGTTATGGCCTTATTCACAAGGAAATATAACAACTTTAAGACCGAGTTTTGTGTCATAGCTGATAACTCCATTTATCTGCCTCTAGCTCATGAGACTTCTTGTGCAAAGTCAAAATTGTCACACGTGGCATTATTCCCCAAGTTACTCCAGCTATCCTTCCAAAGTCACCACAAGGCTGTATAATGCCATGAATTTTTCTTAATCTCATCCTCCACTAGAAGAGCCAAATAATGGGTGGGGTTTTTCCACCAGCAGTAATGTCACTGGGGCTTGGCTGCTTCAGGCCAAAGGAAGGGCTAACGAGCTCAGAAGGGCTAACGAGCTCAGAGGCAGGAGCCCTCTTGGAAAATTCCCTGTGAGCAGCTGCTCAGCCACGGGATCCAAAGATCAAAGCTGGCAGGGCATCCCATGAGAAGGAGGGCAGTGATTCAGCCAAGCACCCTTAGGGTCAGCAGCCCCTGCAGAGGAGCCCTGTCCATACTCACTGTGCCCTGGGGAACAATTCAGATGGACAACATTGCATGCCCCACACAGAAATATTCTTTTAGTGTTATTCTAGCTCAAATTTTTCACTCTGCACACAGCGTCTATATGTCTAAGTATTTTCAAACTCGTTTCTGCAAGAAATCAAAGTTTTCCTGATGGCAGTAAGGTTTGCCCACTCTTGGGCTCATGCTCCCAAATCCAGCATCTTCATCTCCCTGGTGGAGCAGTTACTGCAGCTCAGTCATCCTCCAGAACTGGAGACTGAGGTGTCTTTTCATTGACCCACTGTATTATTTTCAGTGTGCTGCTCCCTCATTTTGGGGTGGGATTTATCTTGTTCATCTGCTGGCTTCTCTGGGCTGAGTTAGTCCCCAGCCCTGCTGGATGCAAACGCCTCTTTCCAGACTAAGGGTGGTCATGGCATCCAGGCTGGGCCAGCTATGCCCTGCTTTTCTGGCCATATCCAACAGTCCTCAAATTAAAATAAATAAAGCAGAGTGGGAAAAATCCAAACAAAAAAATCCTCCTAAGTTACGATGAGGAAATATCGTGTTGCACATTATTGAAGCTGCAGTTAAAATCACCTGGGTTATTGCTCTTTCCACAGGTAATTCCTGCTCGGAATTTGTTTGCTCATTGCCCAGAAATGGTGGCCTCAGACACACAAAAGCCCATTGTCACTTTGTCCCCTTTCAGCTGGTTTGACATGGTCTTGGCAAAATGAAAAGACAGTTGAAAGGCACCTCTGTCTCCTGTCCCTGCTGCTGTCAAGGGACACTTCTGTACAGTGGCCAGCCCACGGTTAAAGCTTCTAAAATGTTCTTTGTCATTACAGTGCTACTGTCACGTTCAAAGCAAATTCAGACAAGGTGGGATTTAAGAATTACAAAATTAATTGACAAGAGTTCCATTTTGTAAAGAAAACATGGTAGAGGTGAAATATTAATGTGACTTTTATTTTAGAAAGCACGCTATTTACAGAGGAAGAATGTGTACTTATTTGCAAATCAGAGTTGCAGTACTGGTAAGTCATATTATTTATTCCTTGGGGTGAAATTAATATTTTCCCTCAAACATATGCTACTTAAAATTGCAAATCAAGTCCCTGAACAACTTTTAAAATTCTGATATATTTTTTAAAGTTATTAACTTTAAAGAAGTACATATTTTGAATCTTTAGATAAGAAAGTTTTCCAGAAAAAAAAATACAAGACCTGATATCTGTTTATGGTAAGATTTTATTCCTACAGTCATGATGAATCTATTTCTTCTGTCTTCATTGGGACTAAAATCTAGAAACAACAATAAACTTATGACATCTGCCCCTCTGAATGGAAATCTTTGCTCTACAGAGGTTTTGTAGAGCAGGCTGGAATAATTTCCAACCTAAATTCATTTAACTATGTAGGAATTAAGGAATAACTTCTCAAATGTGTTTTTTATATTTAATTCCATTTATATATATTTTAGATATGTAAAATATAAAGGCAAGCAAGCAAACAAAGTGGAAAAGCAAAGTGAAAAATGTGAAGCACAGTAAAGGTTCACGCGTTGAACTGTCGAATGTATTAATTATTTTGTGCCTTACTTTCATGCTAAGGTTATTCCTGTGGAAGATAAAAATATTTCAGGATTCTCATAAAGTTGAACCTGGTCTAAATTAATAAAAGTTAGGTGAAAATTATAAATTATAATCTGATACAGGAGAATTTTATGTTCACATGACTTTTAATAAGCAGGAAAAAATTAAACTACACCCAAGTTTTATACAGCCTAATGATAATCACCAGAAATGTGGCAGTGCCAAATGTAGAATTTATTCCTACATTTAATAGCTAACAATATTATATATAATGTATGCAGTATTATATACGAGGTAAAAATGTTGTAATTTAAAATTAGCAATGTAGAACTACTCAGAGAAAATTANAAAATAGTGTTTAAATTGTTTATTACTTTTCAATATTTTTCTACTTTTAATATCTATATTTAAAATATTATTTTAACTTATATTTTCATATTATTATTATTATTGTCCTCTTTAATTTTGAGGAATAGGTTAATTTTTTGTGGCCTCTGCTTACTATAGGCTTCTATGTTCAAGTCATATATCATTAATATTTTTTTCATAAAATTGTATAATTTTAGGAAAGGACTTTTCTTTATTTTCTCTCATAATGTAAACTCTACAGAATATATGTGATACCCTACATGGGCTGGAATAGTCGGGTTGTATGCCATGTTGAGTTTTCCTGAACTTGCATAAAAGAAAAATAAACATACACTCTACACAGCTCTAGCCTCTTTCAGATTTTTTTTTACATTTGTTACAAATTATTTCAATATTATGGAGGGATGAAAACACACCTTTCTATTGTTTCATACTTATTCAGACAAAGAAAGATTTAACAGAAGACAAAATAGATCAGGAAAGGTTAATTTAAAAATCAAGAGGATTGAGCTATGTCGGTTTTCTTTTGCATTCTTTCGGTAACAGTTTTTAAAGTCAGAAAGTATTTTAAAAATTGTGATAAATGGTCTTACTACCTCTGGAGAAATGAAAACAATTATGTACAGAGTTCTTAATTACAATTTTTTTTTCTGTGTTATTTTCTTTCTAAATTTTGATGCAGAACTTCATCAATAAATTCAGTAACATCACAAATTTTCACTTCTGAAAAAGAACACTCAGTCTTAATACATTTTTTAAGATCTGCTGCATTCTGTCCCTCTTTCCTCCAGGTATTCATAAATATATGACCAGCTATTAGCGAGAATTGAAAATCCTCTGGCTCATCTTTGGTGAGCCCAAAGGCCAGTGATCACCTTAAAAGAAAAATCCTAAAAATAGAAGCTTTCACTAGAAATAAACATCAAAGCCCTTGATTAAATCATGGCTTTGGGTCTAGTGAGGAAAGGAAATAGTGGCTTTGTCCTTCCTCTCTGAGGTGAGTCACAGCCATGGCAGGGTTCGTATTTTATCCCCATTTCCAGTACTCTGGACCACTCTGCCTGGATTTCATCCAGAGCCTTTCAAGCCTGACCAGTATAAGGTGAATATCAATGCAAATAAATTCAAGGGCAAAAGCATGGGGCAGTGACATGTCTGCAAAACAAAAAATAAGGCTCTACAACAGCTGTGTGGTATCAGTTTTGCTCGATGCTGCAAAGACCTGGGGCATTACGCAAGCTGACAAGAAAAGATTTGATGCATTTGATAGCAGGTGTTTAGGAGGGATCAGTAATGTCAAGTGGCATCACTGTGTCAGGAACATCGAGTTTCAGGACAGAACAAGAAAGGAGAAGATTGTGGACTTCCTAACAAGGCAGTGACTTCCATGGTCCCACCACGCCATGAGCCTGCAGTGAGGCTGGAGGGTAGGGGAAGGTCTTGTGAGCTGGGTTTGCTCCTCCTGGCTGCCCAGCCCAGCCTGAGACTCATCAAAGGCTGGGAAAGACAGTAGAAATCTCTAGGAGATTTTGACTTCATTTGTCTGCTGAGGATGAAAAAGCCTTGGGGCAAAGAATGTTGTTCTGCTTCTCCAGGATGTAGGACGTGGTCCTAGAGGGAAAGAGGTGAATAGGAAAAGGAAATAAAAGACATCTTTTTGCAGGACTGCTCTTCAGCAGGAATATTCACACGAATCAAGGATTTCCAAAGCAGGCCTCTAGGGTTTTGTAATGAAAACTTAGACCAGGCAGACAAAATGGGCTTTAACAGACTCTGCAGAGCCAAAATCTACAGCAGTAGGCTCAGTCGACGCCAATGAACTCCCACAGATGTGAGAGCAGAAAAGTCCCCTGTTGTTCACATTTTCTCTCAGAAAGAGCCTTTCTGCATGTGGCTGAAGAGCATCTCTCAGTAAAACACAGCCCTAAGAAGATAACTAAAAACAGATGGGAGCAAGAAATACTGAAGGCAGCCCATATGGGTAGAGGGGACCTGTTTGAAGCAAGTGCAGCCAAATGGATTATGATGTAGTAATGCGTGAAAGAGGTTGCACTATTGTATGGACTATCTGTAAGTGAATTTTTTCATGATTGAATCAAGAAAAGGAAATGTACTCTATCCAAATGTTAATGAGAACCATACTTCAAAAATATCCATGTTGAGTTCTTGTATCAAATAATGTCAAAAATAACTCACTGTCCAAACTAGGATCTTACCTTTTTGTTATTTATTTTTAAAACCCTTACTGAAGTTTTAAATATTCTCCTTAAATCTGCAGCTGGTGAAGTTTATTATTTTTTTTTCTTTTTTCTTTTTTTTTTTAATTTACAATGTCTTTAGGCTTCAGAAAATGTAAGTAGCTAAATAGATAGGTAACTAAACTAACTCAAGTAGATAACTAAAATAGGCCATTAAGGTAAAAAAAAATCAAATCTCTATTAGTGGTACATATCTCTGTTTTTGAGCTAGAATGTTTTGCTTTACTTTTCCATGAGCGGTTTCGGATAACCTTCCAAAAATAGACACAAGTAAAATATAATACTTCTAGTGGTAAAAATGTTATTTCTCTGCAATATTCTAAGCTGTGTTTTAAAAGCCAGCACAGGAACACTAATCAATGATTCTACAAACAGAATCTATTACAAAATTAATTTTAAACCAACAATGCTTACCCCAAGCTATTTTCAGTTGAATGTTTGGCTCTAGTGTTGACTAAAAGAAAGTGGAAATATTTATTCAGGCAGCTAACTGGCCTATCAAACATCCAGCATTTGGGAGATCTCATGACAGAGCAAACACTCACATGAGTGCGAGGACAGCACCACATTTCAGCAGCACCACGGCGTGCCAGGGCCCTGCAGAATGAGACCTGGGTAACACCAGTGACATTTAGCAAATTACTGCAGAAAACATGATAAGGGCATGATCCTTTTTTATGGCGAAGATCACGCATAATGCCTGCTGTGCCTCAGCACCTTTTCATAAATATAGAATGAAGGCTTGTGGCAATATGCTGACAGATGCCGCAGAGCAAGCAGAGATTCCCCCTGCCCTAGGCCTGGGAGCTGTACCTGGGAGCCCCGTGGTGTAACACTGAGGCTGATCCCACAGCTCAGGAGGGCACTTAGCAGTTGTGCAGGACAGAAAGTTGGATGAAGTGCTGACTTTTGAAGGATGAAATTAGCTCTTACTGTGTTACGTGGCGAAAACAAAACACGGCCTTGTTTAGGCAGCATGTGGTCTCATTTTGGATGTAATTGTGTGTGTGTGCATGCATATATACATACAGAGAGAGGGCTGAAGAGAAAGTGTGCTAAAAAGCTGGGTTTGAGAAATTTATAGAGCAAACTTTGGCATCAGGAGATAATAATTACTATTAAAATATCTTCCATGTGTGTCAAATGAGGGGCTACGCCTGAAACAAGAGGAGTTGAAAGAAGCCTCCTTCTTACACTAAGATTGGATCCTGACCTAGGCCATTTGGGGCCTTTCCTACCAAAAACCCTGGAGACAGGACTCCAGCCAATGGCAGCTAGATAATGGCATGTGATTAACGCAGGGATGGACAGTGGCACGGGGATAATGTTCCAGAGAAAGCACATGGATCCTCTGCTGAAAGGTGGGATGGGAAGGGTACCCACCTTCCTGTGGCACGGGGGTAATGTTCCAGAGAAAGCACATGGATCCTCTGCTGAAAGGTGGGATGGGAAGGGTACCCACCTTCCTGTGGCACGGGGGTAATGTTCCAGAGAAAGCACATGGATCCTCTGCTGAAAGGTGGGATGGGAAGGGTACCCACCTTCCTGTGGCACGGCAGCCCCAGGGCATTTGAGAGTCTCAAGATCTAACAGATAATTGTCCAAAGGACTGTCAGGCTCATGGAGGTGTTTCAGTGTCCCCATGCTCTGGGCACACCACATTTGGAACTTTGGCTAAGTGTGTGTGATAGGGGTTGGCTGCAAGGTTCACCACCAGAGGCCCATGTTCCAGGAGAGCACCTAGCACAGCACAGAGATCTCACTTCAGCACCCTATAAACTCCAGGATTATCAGTGGGAAATGCACAGGGATGCATCAGGGTCAACTACACTTTTCTGTCTATTCAATAGTGATGGCAGCTGTCCAATATTTAACCTGAATGTTCTGGAAAAAATTCATTTTTATGGCTACAGAGGATTTCCTAAATACCTCTTCTTTTAGAAAAATTATCTGGATCTTCTCCTCTCTTTTTAGTTAGGATAAAACCTCCTCTTGCAGCTCTAGGAGCAAAAAGGCCAAACCATTGTGCTGGTGGGAAATGGCATCATGATCTGGCTATATTTCAGATGTATATTCAGGGGTGAAGCATACCAATACAAAAATCAGTGGTAACTGCAGTTTTGCAATTTTAGTACGTTGTTCATGCCATTTACTGTTATCCCATTTGAAAATTATAAGTGCAGTGCTGTGTAATTGTTTCATGCCATAGCCTCTGTTTTTCCTGACCATTCTTCTCCTCCAGTCATGGGAGGGCAGGGGCAAGAGTACCTCTGGGATTGAGAAAACAACATGCTGGGCTTCTGCACGGAATGACAGCAGCCTTTTCTGGGAAGTGATTGCACAGCATTTCTTACAGAACAGGCAACACAGCGCTTTGTCTGGGTTTCTGTGGTATTCCAGATCACAGGATGGATGTAGCATGGCAGACTAAGTGCAGTGTTAAGTGCTAGGGTTTCAAGTTAAGGTGCAATTGTCTAGGTAAGAAAGTCTGAGCATCTTGGCCACAGCCAGCTGTTTCCCAAACTCTGCAAACCCCTTTGATTGGGAACAGCTCTCTATGGACTCTATTTTTGCTGGGGCAGAGAGTTAAGATCAAATCAATGAAAGGCCTCATTCACAGCAAAAGGTTTTTGTGGCAAAAGATTTTTCTGAGGGAAAAAGATCTTTAGAAAGAAGAGTGGGTCTCCTCCATGTCTCTGTGCTCTCATGACCTTGGCAGAAGGAAGGAAAAGACTAGACTTAGATTATGACTTATATAAATATAGCTTATAACTGTTATAACTAGTAACTTTTCTTTTGCTAGAATAATACTGTTCTGTCAAAACAAAAATTCTTCTGATAGATTTGATTTGTTTAAGAAGATTATAGAAACTTTTAAAACTGTTTTATCTGTCATAGAAAGAGGAAATAAAAGCAATTTGGCAGAAATATTTCAGCTATACTAAATGTGATTGGCTCAGGTGATGGGAAACAGGGATGAGGTTTTTTTCCCCAAGCTGAAATTTCTAAACACATTCTTTTAATTCTGATTGAGAATGGAAACAGAATCTGAAATGGCAAAATTTTCCCTGGGATAGAAACTCCAGTCTTGACTTAGCACTAAGAGAGACATGAAAATTAAAAGTTATAGCAAAAGAGAATTTAAACACTCATAAAGAATAAATCCAGGCACTTAAGTCCTCAAGTAATTTTTAAGTGCAAGGGGAAACCTTAAGAATTGTTCAGGTCTCTTTCAAGGGCACATGTCCAAGAAGATGCCACGTTTCTCTCTTGCACTGGCTGTCCCTGCTGCTGGCTCAGAGGGACCATGGTGACTCTTTGCTACTGCATCATTTTCAGAGAGAATTTGTGAACATAAATTCCATGGAGCTTATAGAAAATGAGCAAGTTTATCAGTCCTCATGCACACAATGTGCTCAGGTAAAGAAGGAGCTGACCTGTTGTGGCTGATTTCAATGGGGAATTAACAGACCTCAGTGTAAAAGTCGTTCAAACAATACCTGGCTCACCATCAAAGGTGGGGAGGGGACAGGAAGGGCAAGAGTGGCAACATTAGACCCCAGAGTAACTTATAAAGGTCTCAAAAGGGGAATTTCCTTTGTTCCAAAGAAAAATCTGGCTGATCATGACAGCTCCTACGAATTGACAGTAGGTGGAGGTTCATGCCTCCCCTGCACCAACACAAGTTTTATTCAAGATGTCCAGCAGAAAAAAACTCCATGGTTACTCCTTCACACTGTGCCTTAGGTTGGCAGCCCAGTGGTGCTGTGGCAGTGGTCAGGTTGTTGGTTGGCTCAACACACCACTGCTTGCTGGCAAAGAAAGCAAAGTGGGAGAGCATTGTCCACAAGCAGCTTCAAGGAATCACAGAATGGTTGTTGCTGGAAGGGACCTTAAAGACCATCGAGTTCCACACCCACAGCCACACCTTGCATCAGATCAGTTTGCTCAAAGTCCCTTCCAACGGGCTTTGAACACTTCCAGGAAGGATTTTGCAGCCAAATGCTGCTTTCTCTTCTGTCCTGGCCATCACAGACTGTTCCACGGGAGTTTAGGGTTTGGGTTTACTGTTCATCTTCCAGATACTGCTGTTTGGCATATGGTGGGAAAAGAAGCCTTGCTCTTTCTCTTCTGCCTTCCCCAGTCACATTGAGATTTTTGCTGCTTAGAATTTAGTCACTCTTATTTGTATTCAAAAAACTCTGTATTTTTCAAATTTGAAAGCTTTTCAGTCCTCTTTAGGACATCCACCATAGAAGCAGAAGTGTTCCCCTCTACCTCCAAACCACTGACATTTTGGAGTCCTTCTTACATATATTTTTAACCTCTTCAAACTGATAAATTCTACTTCTCTTTCCATGAGGCATTTTTATTGCAGACCTGATCCTCTTCACCTTCAAAGCAAAACTCAAGAAACAGAAGTAATTCCAAATTAATCTATACAAAAAGAGTCATATTATTTTTCTGCCATAAGGTTTTTCATGTTGGTTTTCACTGAAATACTGTGCACAGTTTTCTGTCCATTGTAATTGATGNTATATATATTTTTTTTCCATAAACAACAACTGGAACCCGTTATTTGCTGGGTCTTTATTGTCTTTCAAACACAGAGAGAACCCAAAACTTGTGTTCAGATCTGCATTTCAACAACACAACACGTACCTAAGTCTGTGCCCTGGTGGGAGAAGGGATTGTGAGCCTGGAGGATCCCCAGGTTCAAAATAAAGGTTTCCAGTCCTGAGGATTCACAGCCTAAATAGTTCAGCAGTTGCAAAGGAGCGGGGGGTGTGGTTTTTAGTGAAATCCAAGGTGACAGCATCCTTGGAACGCGGCTCTTGTTTGTACAATGGAGCTTTTACACCAACATTTGCAGGGCTCAGCTTCTCCCCTTAAGCTTTTAAGACCTTGACCTGCTTTGCAGAGATCTAAAGGGCATCGGTGATTTTACTTGCCACGTGGAGCAAATCCCACACGGAGTGTGCAAGAGCCTGTCTGGGACGTGGGTAAGGAGCACACGGCAGGGGAGAGAGGGTTTTATCAGATGAATGTTGGGCAGGGCACATAACAAGTGCTGTGAATGATGCAGACAGCCAGAGGAGTGCCATGAGACTCACTGTCACACCCACTGCTGCTTATGCCCCTTCCCTTGCAGAAAGGGCTATTTTAGGAATGTTTAGGAGAGCTGAAAAATATTTAATTAGGACTATTTTTTACCACCCTGATAATAAAGTAAGGGGCCCTAATTGCTTTGGTCTGTCATTCTGACCAAAAATAGCCTACTCTGTTCAGAAGAACATTATAACTGTAAATTCTGATAACTTGAGAACCAGGAATGAACATCGATATCTAAAAATGTCCCTTTTTGACAGCACCGAGCGGCAGGGGCTAAATCTGGATACGAAGCTATGGCATTTTTTACTATAAACAAATGCTGTCAATGACTGAGTACTTTGATCTGATAGACCACGAGCCAGAGCAGATTTGTGGGGAAATAATTCCAATGACAAAGCACTTGCGAGAGGGGAAGGGAAAGGGGCTCAGCTGGGAGCCTGTGTGTTGCCACATCAAGAAATTAGAGGGTGGATTGCAGATGAAGCTAGGAAAGAATGTGTTCTGAAGAGATTTATCATAGCCTACCTAGGAATTGAGCTTTTTTTAATATTTATTCACCTTCTCAATAATANTAAATAAATGTTTATATGATTGTTTTTTATCTAGATCTGAGAGGGAAACCATTCCCACCAAGGCTTACACCAGTAGCACAGTGGCACAATGGCACCCTCTGTTGCCCTGCATGGTTCTTTTGATGGCTGTTCCCACGTGGATGTATTAACTCCTGAAAACATCTGTGCATCACCTTCTCCAAATCTGACTCCTTCCTGCCCAACTTCCTCGTTCGTTTGGAGTTATCCTCTGTTACTTCCCTCCTTAACAAAATCCAGTTTGTTCTTCGAGCCTGTACTGGGGGAGATGGCAAATCTTGAGATTAATGAGCAAGAGGAAGCTGTGAGAGGCTGTACTGCCACACTCACTTTGAGAATAGCAGCCTTCTGTCCCCATTTTGTCCTCCCTAACACAGCTAATGCCAGCTTCCTGCAACAGTGGCATTAAACACAGCTCAGGCCTGCAGAATAGTGATCATTTCTGGGAGATGCTGTGCGAGACGGCGCCCGGCGCTTCCTGGAAAGTGATTAGTCCTAATGAGATCGGGTTGTCCAACTCTCATGCCACTAATTAAATCACAACTTCTTTTTTTCAGTTACACAAAAGCTTGATTCATGAATTAAAATACGTAGTGAATCTGATTGTAAGTCTGATCCTCTGTGTGTTCATAATTAAACAACCAGTTCCTTTATGAATTGAAACAAAGTTCTTTCTGGGGCATGGTAAGTTTTCACTCCTAATCATATTCATTTACATCCATGTGATTACACTTTAATTGCTTGTTAATGGGATGACACACAACCACCTTGTTCTTGCTGGACCTTCCTAATTACGAAATTTTTGATCTTTAAGGACACCAAACTCTTCTCATATAGTAATTTTTTTGTCCTTTAGCTTCCCACACTCTGTCATGTTACTAAGAATAATAAAACTATCTTGCTCTAACATTATAATTAATGACTGATTTTATTGTGTTGGCATAAGAAAAATTAGATATGTGCATTCCATTATTGCTGATATGACTGCCTACTATCCCCAGTGGAGTCTGAAAAAATGATCAAATGCTTTAATTATGACTGATCACTTAGGAATGATCAGTCAGAAGTCATCAAATGTTGTCAACATCAGCAGATTTTTATTTAAAAACCCCATGTTTTCTTTGATAGGAGTTTTCTATATAAAATCTTTTACACTGAAAATCTTCAAATCTTGATATAAAAGGGGAGGAAAAGAGAAATTCATAGAGAAAGCAAAAATGTGACATAAAAATCAGTCTGGATTTTGCATGAACATAGTAATTTTTCAGAATACGTTCGCTTGCTTTGATACAAAGAAGATGTTATCGAGAAGTCAAACTGAGTTTTATCCCAGGCCTCATAAAAACAAGCATGTTTGACAGTTGTGGGAAAGAAGGGGGCTCAAGATGGATCTATTGTTCATGCAGAAAGATCTCATTTCAAAAGTTAAATTACTCGTAATGATTCCATGTTAATTTGTTATTTGAATCCCCTGCAGTCCCACTTTCCCCAGACAGAGCTGGATGATGGGAGATGGTAAGGATGTCACTTAAGCTTTTTGGCTTAGAGTAGATCTCTGCTGAAACAAGTTCTGATTGCTGCTGAACTAGATATGTATTATTTTCCTTCTATATTAAACCTGCAGGTTTCAGAATTCAACAAAACCATTTCTTTTCTGATTTTTACTTCAATTTTGTTAAAAAAACCACCCAACAACACAATGGTAAAATGCCAAAGAAAAGTTTCTCAGAAACAAAACCAAGCCTAAAATAGCAGTATTTTAGAAACAGCACATTTCAACAGGACGGAAATTCTTTCCCCTTTTTATTTTCTTAAACTAAAGTGCTGACAAAATCAATACATCTTCTGAAGTGTTTCATTTTGACCAAATTTGCATGTACTGGTAGAATAATGGATCCGCTAAACTGATTATGAGTGGTTGAGGCTGCATGTTTTTCTTTTTTGGGTTGAGGCCCCTACAAGTCTACTGAGACTGACTTAGTCTTTCCTGAATAGAGAAATTATTCTAATGAAGACAAAAATTCCAAACCCAAACAACACCCAGAATTGTTGTGACTCTCATCCAGAAAGGTGAGAGGTGTCTGGTAAAAATCCAATACAGAGCCAGATATTAATGGGTACAGACAACTTTAGGCAGTGTGTTTGGAATTCCAAAGCACCATATAAAGGATAGAGATGAAGGAAAAGGTGGATTGTCCAGAGACAAAGATGCATATAAAGAATGAGATTTCTGACAGGAAGCTGATTGGAAGCTGGTGAAAGAAAGGCGAGAAGGGAACTCCAGTATCTACAGGCCTGTTTGTGTCACTTCAATGCCTGGTATAGTTATGGAGAAGATTATTCTGGAAGACATTGAAAAACCCCTGAAGGGCTCCTGGGCAGGGGAAAGCTGAAGGTGCCAGCAGCGCCCTGGCAGCCAGGAGGGACAGCCCTGTGCTGGGGACACCAGGCCCAGCATGGCCGGCCGGGCCAGGCAGGGATTGTCCCGCTCTGCTGGGGCTGGGGCGGCCTCACCTCGAGTGCTGGGGCAGCTCTGGGTGCCACAAGGTAACAAAAACATCAAACTGTCAGAGAGTGCCCGAAGGAGGGCACGGGATGGTGAAGGGCCTGCAGGGGAAGCCGTGTGAGGAGAGGCTGAGGGCACTGGGGCTGTTCAGCCTGCAGGGACAGAGAGGAGACCTCAGTGCAGTCACAAATTCCTCCTGAGGGGAGCAGGAGGGACAGACACCGATCCCTGCTCTGTGGGGACAGTGCCAGCGCTGAGGGAATGGCCTGAAGCTGTGCCAGGGGAGGTTTGTGTGGGATATCAGGAAAAGGTTCTGCCCCAGAGGGTGGCTGGGCCCTGCCCAGGCTCCCCAGGGCCGTGGGCACAGCACCAGCCTGGCAGAGCTCAGGGGGTGTTTGGACACTGCTCTGGGCACAGGGGGTGACTCTGGGCATGGGGCTGGGCAGGGCCAGGGGCTGCACTGGATGATCCCTTTCAACTCAGGATATTCTGTGATTCTGAGCAACTCTGTGAAAACCCCAATACAACAGGCCAGGAAACCAAAACAGGCCACAGAGTGCTGTCTGTCCTTAAATAAAGACAGATTCATGACAGGTGACTCCTGTTTTCCCACTAGTTCACAAATATTTTGTTTAGCTACACAGATTCCCTGGAAGTGGGGGGCATGTTGTCAGGTCAGAGGACCTGCTGTTGGGTTATATCATTGTTATGAAAGTCATGCTGCTAAGGAGCTTTGAGTTGTACCCCATACTGAGAATAGTCTAAATAATCTGTGACTCAAAGTGTCTCTCATCAGGGATCACTGTGAACACGAGCAAGTTCAGCTGACCCAACAAGCTAAACACAAACATGTCAAGATCTCAATAGCACCAGAACATTTGTTTTCAATATCCTGAGTGTGAATTCAGGGCCAATGAGCAACATTTATTTGGTAATGGTTTTGTTTGCCAGATGTTTTTTTTATCTAATTTTACTGCAGAGCACATATGAGTATGTACTGGAATTAAAATGATGATAGGAAAGAGCCCAGTAGCCAACTCCTGGTTTATTGCAGCAGCATAAACTGATTTCCAAGACAAAAGCCATTATTCCACATTTGCATGGGTGTGAGATATGAACCCAGCCCATTCTCTTAAGGGAATTCTCTTGTAAACAAATAAATTAAACTTTGAACCCTTTGAAATTACGGTTTCAGAGTGGCAGGGCAAGCGAGAGCACAGACTGCAAACCTCTGCTCTCTCTTAGGCTGAAGGTTGCTCCTTCCAGAGGGAACAAACAAAGTGCAGCTTACTGCCCACTGCCCCAGGTGTTGGGGCTGACCATAAGTGACCCTTCTGAAGCTGCCAGGAGCCCAGAGGGAACCACAGCCTGCAGGAGACACCCAAAACAAGGAACACAAACAGGTAAAACTGCAGGTGAGATGAGGCATGGAGATGCTGTGCTTGGGACCCTGGCAAGGCTCCCCAGCCACACCCCCCCTCAGCCATAGCTACAATGCACTGCAGGAATGTGTTCTTTGATGTAAACCATTTTCCCAACAAGCAACTTCACTTTTTAATTTTAATTTCATTTTGGACACCAGTAATTGTCAGGGTGGACACATTAAATATGGAAGCTGAAAAATGCTGGGACCAGAGAAAGGTTTCTGACTTTAAATGAGCTGCACTTACTATGTCCACATCAAAGGTACTTTGAAAGGAAATAGAGCTGACACACTGTTACACTTCTATCAAAATATCACATGCAATTTTATAGATAATTGCTGCTGTAACATATTCTGTGAAGAAACTAGATCAGGAATACTGAGACACAGCTCAAAATGATAATGTGTCTTTTCCCCCAGGTTGTGAATAGATTCAGAGCAGGAGCAGTGCCAAGTTAAAGCACAGCAAATATTTGCAGTGCAATATTTTATTCAAAAGAAAATTCCTCAAGTTTCTTATAGATAATTCTGGCTGAGAAAACATTTCTTTAACTGCAAAGTTTTATTTGAGTGCATTTTGAAGCACTACTGAGTGTGAGCCCAGGAGGACAGACTGGGGTTATTTTTAGAATGCTTACTCCTAGATAAAACCAGAGCATTCCTTTTTGCAATACATTTTTTGTAAGTCTTTGTAGATTGTGGTTCTGGGGATTGTATGTGGAATGATTTGTCCACGATAGAGAAGTCCTTAAGCCAAAATCTCAGATCCTCGAGCTTTGCATACAGCTCTCTCCTTTTTCCTTGTATTGGTCATAACCCTGAGAGGACAATTCCCCAGAGTCTGGAGGGAATTTGGGTCTGAATTTGAAATTAAAGTAAAGTTCATCCACTGAATACATAGTCTTATTTACCAAAGGGAGCCTAGCTCAAACCACATCATGTTGAACTTTAGCCATATATTTTATAAGATATGACTTCAAATACAAGAAGGCATGCCAGCTTAAGAAAATACCACTCTTTCCTCCTTTCAAACAGATTTTCTTTGCTTTTCTAGGGTTTGCCCTCTTCACTGCTCCAAGAGTAAGTATTCAATAGATAAATGGGAGACCTCTTCCAGATAGAGTCCATCTTGGCTACACTCACACTATTAAAAAATGTAAAAAATTAAATACAATTTGTAAGGGAATCCAAAATTTTCTAGGAATGCTTAAACCTTACAGGAGTGTCAGATTCTTCAGACTGAGCAGGGGCTGTCCAGATGGCTTTGTTGGGATATGCCTGCTCACCTCACCAGAGGAAACCCAAACTAGAACTCAGGAGGGTTTATTAGCAAATCCCACACACTGAGCTATCCTTATAAATACCTAAGGAATTAATTTATAGGTTAGCCCAGAGTACAAAAAGAGGAATGCATGGGTTTTTCCACAGATGGTTATGTGAAAAAATATTTCTCCACCAGTTGTTATTACTTTGAGATAATATAAATTACTCCTGGCTTCTACAAATGGGTTCAGTGGCAGATGTAGTCAATCAAGAAGGGCCTTGCTCTGGATTTTAGCAGCACTTTAGGACAACAAGCATAAATGCTTCACTAATATTTAAGATGGGATTCATTGATGTGGCCGTGCTATTTCATACACATAACTTCAAAACATCTTTTTAAAAGTAGACACTCAATAAGCTTTCTAGCTGCAGAGGATCCTGCATAACCCCTAAAGAATATGAACATGAAAATTCCACCAGAACAAGCTCCTTTCTATTAATTCCTAATATTATTTCATACTGAAGCTTGTCAAATATTTAAATACTCCCTGTGCAGCTTTTCTTTTTGTTTGTTTGATGGGGCTTTTTTGGGGTTTTTGGGTTTTTTGGTTTTGTTTGTTTGTTTTGTTTTTTTTTTTTACTTCAAACAAAAGATGGCACTTGGTTCTGTAACTCCCTGTAAGCTCCCTGAAGATTGTACAGTGCAGGTCTCTGATAAGTCCTATGGAAAGTTGTGGATGACAGAGAATCCACATTTGTAGTTCATAGCTTGCTGCCCAAATGTGATTTATTACTATTACTATTACTATTACTATTACTATTACTATTACTATTACTATTACTATTACTATTATGTCCGTAGAAACAGCAAATTGACATTTTTTACACTACTAAATGTGATAGTTGTATTTATATTAAAATAGATAATATTGCAAAAAGTGCAAGGAGGAAGGAACCTCTCCATCTCATTGGAGGTATTGCAGCAGATTGATGTTTTGGGAATTGCACCTTTCCTGAGAGCAAGAGCCCACCTGTATGGGGAGGCTGCCACAGACAGCTCTGTTGCCTTGGGTAGGAGAGGCAGGAAATTGGACTGCAACACCAGTGAATAGGAAGGTCTTAGCAGAGTCACAAACTAGACACTTGCCAAAAATATTGAGATTTTAGTCCCCAGAATTACTGAACAAGTTCTTTCTCAGTTTTCACAGTTGAGACTCGTTTCAGGGGTCTGTGTCCCTCACAAAGGAATGTGGACAAGTGGATGACCAGAACTGCACCCTGAAAGTAATCTGCTCATGGAAATTGTCCTGGAATATTGGATTGAATATCTGTCATGGTCATGGTAAGATTTCACAGTTATGCTCCAAACCTTTAGTCAAATTCTGATAGCCAAGATCAGCCCTTTGAGGTGAACCACAGGGTAAGAATTGTTTGCCCAAACATTCACCATATAGTGAACATTTCAAAGTCAGCATTTTGCTAGAGCTGTCCCATAAGCAAAGACTTTTTACAAAATCAGTGATATTATGATCACCCCCTGTGCTAAAGTTTCTTGCAGCTGGCAGAGTGGACAGTGGTGAGGGTGACTCCTCAAGGGAAACCTGTGCAGACTCCTGCATTTTCTGACTTTTATGCTTCTGCAGGGCAATGCTGTGACTACATGAATGTCATTTTTGTCATTTAATACTGTTGCCAACCCACATAATTGTTAAGGGACTGCACAGTGCAATTTAGCATAATTAAGAAAATTACACAGTTAAGCACCATGAGCAGTCAGTAGCCGAAGTTTTTGCCCCCGAGTAAGGAAACCCAAAGGCTCCACATATTGCTCCTGTGCACCCCTGGGGTTCTGATTGCTGGTGAGCATGAGGATGATCATGGGGCACTGTCAGGCCTTTTCACCAGGGGGATGCTGTTGATTAAGGAAGAGGGGGCTCTGAGCCCATTCCCATCACCCCATAGGTTACTATGTGGGAACTGGACCTCCAAGCATGTCATTTGAGCCATGCTCGAGATCTCACCAAGAGAAGACACTTCACACATTTCCTCTGCATTTCACATCCATCTGAAATGTATTTAGCTAACTTTTGAGGTACCTTGCATGTTAAACCTTGAACCACAATTGTAACCTCTCCAGTTTCCCTTATTCACACAGTATTTGATTTGGATGACATATTTTTATAATATTTATTTTTCAGCCCATTTTGAGACTCTCATGTTAATGCCACAAGAACTTCAGTCTACTGTATAATATTTCAGACATGGAGGGGAAAAAGAGAGAAGAAATAAAGAAAAAGAAAAACCAGCCGTCTGCATCCACTTAAACTACATTACAATAAAGCTCAGTAAAGATCTGATCAGCAGTTTTTTAGCCTGCTCTGATTTAATATGAAATAAATTAGTGGAAAACCTAAAGGCTGAAAGGAAATTTTTTTCCCACTGTTTAAAACAGGACATGAATCCTTTAACATAATATTTACACACACTATATTAAATACTTTCTGCAAAGGTAAAATTTAGCACAGCCAGCTTCAGACAGACTGGGAATGAAATTTGTTTACACTTAATAAATCTGATTTTGAGAAAAAAAAAGTTTTGTTCTTTTTCCCTTTTTTTCCCTCCTGTGTATACACTAGCATTGACAGAAAATCCTTATTTCAAATTACATAAACATACTCATTAAAAAACTGCTGAACACTTAAAGGAGAAGACACAATTTGTATTCTGTTTGGTAGTGCTTTCATCTTGGCCTTCAGAGTTGCTATGATCTGGTGGTCCACAAAGCTTTTGAGATTCTTGAGGCACCATGGCTTTCAGTGATCTCTATATCCCAGCATAGCTTTATTTGTGATCATTCCTACTAAATTTAGCATGAATTTTCTAATAATATAGATATTAATTATATTTTCTGACATTATAGATATTGATATTTGGAAGGAAAGGTGTCTGCCAAGAAATATCAAATTGTCAGATGTGACATTTTCACCACAAAGCACTGGCCAGTTTCTCCAGGGAAAATTTCATGGTACAGGATTGAACTGCTATTCAAAACAAGAAGAAGATGGATTTTTCCAGGGAAGACTCCATAGTCACCAGCCCAGCTCCTTCAGAACACCTCAGAAGACAAAAGATAAATCTCCTGCTCTGTTGACCCTGAACAAGGACATGGCATTACAATCCCAGAGCCTTAAGCCTTCTGCTTTGTGTTGGGAGGGGATGTGAGGTGGGTACGATTCAGCCATGTGGAGAGGAGAACATTTTGAAAAATCAAGAGAGCTTTCATGAAAGAGAAAAACAGTTTCTTATAGAGCTGCAATTAAAACCATGCCCAATCCCTTGAAAACACATACTGTTTATTAAGGAAGTTACTAAGATGTGCCATGGCTCCCAGGCAGAGGTGAGAAAGAAGTTTTACCTCACCATCTACTTCTTTCATCTGAGATTTATCATCTAGCCAGACAACTTGGACCATTAGCACATCAAAGATCTTAAAACATCCCAGATGAAAAAAAGAAAAACTTCTTTAAGACCATGGTATTTCAAAGACCAGCCATGTATTCGTAGATTTTAAGATCATATGGAAACTTTGCAGTCACCTTCTCTGACATCTGCAGAGCATAGCCCAGAGGAGGCTGCCCAGCAATTCCTAAATTATTTCCAATAAATTGTGGTTGACTCAGGGCATCTTTCTCGGAAAGACATTCAGTCTGATTTAAAGACCATAAGCAACTGAGAATCCACCACATTCTTTGGCAAGCTGCTAGTTACAAATCGGTCAAAATCTCACCAACAAAAATAGGAGTTTTGTCTGGAATCATATTTAATCTGCAGATTAAATATTCACAAAATGTAGAATTATTAAATATTCACAGGAGAAAGGGTTGTAGTTTACTCCCTCCAGAAATCATGAAACTGTAATGATAAGTAAAGAAAGAAACTGGGGAAAGTATTAACAGGTTTGAAACAATGCTTTTAAGTCCAATTAAGGTGCACAAAATCCCTACAAGAGCATGAGAATGTTCATCCAAGACACATTCTTTATGGTTTTGAAGTCTAAAATCTTAGTGCTCAGAGATAGCATCTATTTAAAATACATGAGCAAACCAAGGTATAAAAAATCTGTTTCTCTAACTTTGCTTACAGGACAGGTCTTCTGATGCCAGTAAGAGTCCCAGAAAAACATGAGCAACACTCATTCCATAGTCAGAAATTGTTTGTGTGGCAGGACTTCCAATAGAAAGCTGATTTTATCTTGCCCTGACCCCAGTTTGGGCCAATTGCTTTGCTACACTGACAGGCAGAAGTCCTCAGTTAGCCCTGTGAAAAGCAGACAGCCACAATGTAAATAGAGTTTTTATTTACTCTGAAGGCAGAAAATTCATTCCAAGAGAACAATAAATGAGAGACCACATGCATTGTTTACTTATCTTTAGGAACATTGTTATTCCCCAAACAGGCTGCTTCTCACTACCCTTGGTCTGCTCCTTTTGCAAATGCATCTCATCAGCTTCAGCTAATTCATCACTGTGGTTTGACAATAATCACTGACTCTCTTTCTAAAGATAATCTGTTTAAAGCCTTGGTTATATAACATGCTATAAGCCAAGAATATCTCGCAACATTTGGAAAGGTAAGGCAGTAATGTTCTGCCAGATTCCTCTCAGCATTTAAACATCATATTTTACATGCCAAAAGTTCCTTCAATTAATAATGACTTGTGAGTTTTAAGATGGATAATTTATATCTGAAAACAATTAGGGAAGGCAGTTTAGAAAAGCTTATCTGTGTTTTGGGAGACATTACCACAAAAAATGTCACTGAAAGAGAGAGAAATAAATGGACTGAAATCCAAGGATATATCCTGGCCCCTTGGGAAAAGAGAGTGATAGTTCAGAGCCAGTTTGCTTCAAAGATAATTCTGGAGAAAGAAAGATTTTTCAGAGACATCTCAGTAACAGATAAGTGAGTGAGTCCTTGTGGGATTGAAGAAGCAACAGAGAATAGTAGAGGCAAAGAAGGGGTTTTCAGATCAGTGAAAAAGAGCATCCTGGAAAAGGGAAAAGACACAAAGCTGAAAATCTGGGATAAAATAAGTGAAAGTATATCTAAAATATTCACAGGCGAGACGAGAGAGGTTAGAGAAGAAGTTTAGAGCCTCAAGAAGAGCCTTAAGGGTGGCACCAGAGCTATCAATGAACTGGAGACAAAACACCATCCTCCACATTTCTCTAGCAAAAATGTCTGCTCAGATTGGACGGAAAACAAGGGTCAATATCAGAGACGTTCACCATGACAAGGAGCTGCCAGGTAAAAGCACCAAGCCAGCAGCTGCAGTGACAAAGAGCCTGCCTGGGGCCGTGGGCAGGGATGTGCAGCAGTGCCGTGGCCCAGGTCAATATCAGAGATGTTCACCATGACCAGGACCTGCCAGGTAAAAGCACCAAGCCAGCAGCTGCAGTGACAAAGAGCCTGTGTGGGGCCGTGGGCAGGGATGTGCAGCAGTGCCATGGCCCAGGTCAATATCAGAGAGATTCACCATGCCAAGGAGCTGCCAGGTAAAAGCACAAGGCCACCAGCTGCAGTGACAAAGAGCCTGCCTGGGGCCGTGGGCAGGGATGTGCAGCAGTGCCGTGGCCCAGGTCAATATCAGAGATGTTCACCATGACCAGGACCTGCCAGGTAAAAGCACCAAGCCAGCAGCTGCAGTGACAGAGAGCCTGTCTGGGCCGTGGGCAGGGATGTGCAGCAGTGCCGTGGCCCAGGTCAATATCAGAGATGTTCACCATGACCAGGACCTGCCAGGTAAAAGCACCACGCCAGCAGCTGCAGTGACAGAGAGCCTGTGTGGGGCCGTGGCCCAGGTCATGCTGACCCCAGAGAGCGTTGCCAGCACACACCCCACCCACCTGAAGGCACACCACAGCTTTTCTGCAAAACCAAGCATCTGCCAAGGACCAGCAGACACTGTCCAGGCCCTCAGGTCAGCACAGAGGTGTAGAGCTTTATATAACTCCTATTGCCATTAGAAAATATTCCATGTATGGATGATTTTTATTCTTGCTGGCATATGAGAAAACACTACAGAGGGAGCACCCCTGATTTTCCTGCCTCACAGAGACTCACATTTTCACTAAAGGAAAGGTGTTACTTTAAAATTCTAAGCTTCCCCAGTTGTGCATTTAATGACACTGTTGTTCTCCTGTCACCTGGCTAAATTGCTTTGACTAATTCCTCTCTGACACCTGCATAATTATTCTGCATATCCTGAACAGAGGAGACCTGCCCATTATGCAAGGACCAGTCCTCAAATTCTGATTTCCTCAAATATTTCTCTTTCAGATGAATGGACGAACAGATTTCCCACAAGCTCAATGAGGAAAGAGAAGAAAGAGGCCACTGCTGAAGTCTTCAGTGTCTCCTCCAGTTCAAATAAAAAGAAAAAAAAAGGCCTATATTTGCTTATAACCTAAAAAGTATGCCTGTCACCATTCTGATTAATTAATTTAGTTTTGCAGTTTGGATTAATTACAGTTAAAGACCCAAATACACTTCATAGACACTAATATCTGTAGTTTTATGACTGTTGAATAATTAATTACTGCTTTTTCAGTTTCTCTGCTTTGGAAAAATCAGGCTTTTTAAGCCTTGGGCACTATCAGCCACCCAATAGGTCTGCATAAAGGCTTGTGATGGAGTCAAAATATCTCAATATTTAGCTGAAAGATTCAGTCTCAAAGGGTACTATCTTTGGTGTATGGATATTTCCAAACCTCTGAAGGTTTGGAAATGAAGGTGATGGGTTTGTAACAACATTTTATTCAAGGTAAATGGGAGAGAAAAAAAAGCTCTTTTGTTTAACAGAAATTACTGTTTGTGTAACAAATCTACATGTCCTATAGATCTGTCTATAGATCTGTTTGGCTGGGAACTGAATTAACACTTTAAAATTTTGCTAATGGCACAGCAGACCTGAATGTGTCTACAAAAGTGGCAGAAACCACCAGTGGCAGGCAGAAAACACCACAAAGAAGACATAGAAAATAAAACCACCAAAAAGGGGTGGAATTGCTCAAGAAGGAATGTGGCTTTGTGAACAAAGACAATGCCTCCTACATCGCTGCAGCAGGTCTCTGCAAACATTCTCCACAAGGACATATGGTTGCATTGAAGAATTGCAGGTCACCAATCTCTCCTTCCAGTGAAAACAATCCAGCACACCAGAAATATTGGCTATGAGGCAGGCGAATATCACCAGAGGAATCAAGTTTCCCAGAAGAGAAAAGATAAGCTGATATCTGCAATCAAACTGGAACAAACAATGGAGGTACTCACAAAGCTCAACAATGGCCAGAAAATAATTAAAACAAGATCTAAACAATTGCTGGCGCCCTCTATAAAGAATCTGAGTCAAAATTCCGTGGCTTCCCAGAAAAGGCAGAAATATGACCATGTCTTTGGGGGCAGAATGAAGTGTGTCTGAGCAGATTGAAAAACCCTGCTAACATAAATACAATTTTGATCTGCACATGAAGAAAAAACTGCAGAAAACTGCACTAAGACAAAATAATAATTAATGTAAAATTGTATCCTTTTTTAACTGCAGCCAATATTAGAAGTTTAGGGCAGAAGAGTGAAAAATAACCACCCTGTAAGATGAGTCTTCCACCTCTGCTGTGCTGCCATAGATTCTGGCACTCAGCTGTGGAGGGAGTTCGAGTTTACATAACACTGAGCAACAAGAGATGATGGATCCCAAAGCTTCTCATTAAAACTGGGAGACCTTTTTCCACTGGAATCTACAAATGCACTTCAGCTGACACAGGGGCTCAAGGACCTGGAAATAAACAACAAAAAAATTAAAAAAACAGCTTTCTAAATAAGTGAAAGATGGACTCAGATTATCTAAAGGACTTTCAGTCAGAAAGTCCTCCCAGTGCTGCTGGCTCTTCCTACTCCAGTTTCTATTTGTGAAGATCAAGCAGGACAGAAGGCTTGTGTGAGCTCTGGGTCAGGCTTTTCTGAAGGCACACCTACCTCAGCCAACCTCACATCCCAAAAGACTGGTTGGGGTTTATGGCTGAACAGAATCACCCTGAGCATCCCCCTTGGAAAGCAGCTGCACACAGTGACTGTTTTCACCTGTAAATTCATCTGAATCTGTTTGAGGTAAAAGACAGGTAAGGGGTTACAGCTGGGTGAGGAGCATGAGAGCAGACCTTGAGTAACAGGATGGATGTCCAAGGAGCCTTGTGCAATCTCAGTTTACACGGGCTTGGATGCAGACTAAGATACAAACACTGACATAGGGATGCTTGCCCAAACTCAAACATGCCTCTTAAATCAGAAAAAAAGCCCAGGACACCTCAGGACATGGAAGAAGTTGCCGTGCTGCTCCTGCTTTCCAGTTAACAGCCCCTTGGTAGGAGGAGAAAGCAGAGAGGCTGGAAGAGCCCTGATGCTCCATCCCTGGAATGTCTGCAGCAAAGGGACTCACACTTGGCTCACAGCTCTTCTGAGCTAACAGGGAAACAATGAAACTCAGTTCTGCTCAGATCTGTTATTTTTTTTCCCTTTCTTAAGTGAGAGAGAGAAGGAGAGAAGAGAAAAACTGGCAAGTGCAGCAAATTTAGAGAACGGACCAGATAAAAGTTATTGTTATGAAATTCCTTTGTTTCATGGCCAAGACCATTATATATCTCTGGATGGCCAGACAAAGCATCATGTGTCTTCAGCAGAAGCTTCTCTTCTACCCAGGGAGCTGGACAGAAGAAAACAGAATTTCAGGAAGGAGCTGGCTTGAAAAGGCATCAGAGTTCAACTCAGCCTGAGGGACAGACAGTCCACCTGAGGGACTCCTGTTCACTTTTAGGAACGTGGGACACTCTGTCTGTAGTATTGTGTTGGTCTTAAAAATAGAAAACGCCCCAAACAAGGGGAAAATACACCAGAACCAGACCTGTAGTAAAATAAAGTGACAACTTTTAACCCCGAGGGAAGGAGCATGTCCCATCTGTGAGACCCATGGATCAGGTTTGGATGGCTGAGGCTCCCAGCATTAGGATATTTTTTCAAAATCCAGATAACACCACAAAGCTTTCTAATGTCTTTGAGAAGAACTTGTATTTTCATTGCTGCTCTCTGATGGCCAAGCAAGTGTGCTGTCAATAGGAAATGGAGAGCACAGAAGTGTGAGTTAGGTTAAACAGATATTTGCTAAGAAACCCATTGGGAAGGAAAAATCTCTTACAGAAAGAAAAAGAAAAAGGGTTCTATAGAAGGTTCAGCTCTACAAATGTTTTTCAACACAAAGTTTTCTGTGGAGTTTTTCGCTTATACGGATTTTTGACTTTACATACAAATAATAGAGAAAATGTGGTACAGACTTTAGCACTGCCTGGTAGAGTAACAAGTTCTTGAGAAATCTTTTCCCAGAAAAAAATGAAATTCTGCTCTCAGTCCTTTCTGTTCATATGTTAACGCTGTCCTCTCACTGTAAGCACTAGCATGTGTATTTCTGTAAAGAAACAGGCAAATACAGGTACACTAATAGTGGAGATGGCCCCTGAGCCTTTTAAACTTTGAATTCTAAGTCCTTCATTGGGTTTATTAAATTCTGTGTATCTAGAATTTCCATGCTTGCCTCTGTACCAGCAAACTGATCGTGTAATAGTAAGGTTCAATAGCAGTTCATCTGGTTACGTGCATCAAGGCTCCCAAAAAAGGCTGGGAACAGCATATTCCATTCCTTGGAATAGAAAAAACCCAAAACAACACTCTAAAAAGACAGTAAAATATATCACAACACTTTCCAAAGTGCTGGGTAAACTCAGTCCTTCATAAATTCTCATATGTGGTTCCTGAAAAGAAACACAGTAGTGTGGATCTTGAACAAGACTTCTACATGGCAAAACTGAAAAAATGCTCATTTCTGCTGAAGAAGAAATTTTCAGTTTATAGAAGGTTTTCACACATGCAAACAGTGAACTTTTAGAAGAGGTATTTTGCTTGGTGTGGGCAGAGTTATGAGGAAGAACAGGCTGAACAAAGTTTGGAAGATGGCTCTGAATGCTGTGGGGTCACCCAAAAAGGTGTCACAGCACTATTTCAGGTTTCTGCCACAGGAGCCAAGAGTATCATTTCAGAAACTGAAACAGTTTTACTGGAAAGAAACTAGCTCCAGGAACCAAAATGAGCAGAGTTTGGAGAAACAAAGGAGATCCACCAGAGACAGAAAGGCCCATTCCACATGTTGAAAAGATAATCAGGCAAGAAGAAAGTTTGAATGATATTTGGCCAGATCAGTGGAGGCCAGAATGGCCTTGGGGGACGGGGTGTGTCTGAGTAAACCCTGTTATAAATATTTAAATCTCTATCATCCCTAAATTACAGAGGGAACATGCTATGGTATGGGCATGAGCCATCAGGGCTAGTAAGAAAATAAAAATCTTTTGGTCTCCAAAAGCTGCAGAGAGCATCAAAAAGGCAGCAGGTGAGGAAGGCCTTGCAGCATACCTGGAGAGATAGCAAGGGCACATTTTGGGAGGGAGAAAGGCCTGGCAAGGACTTGGAGCCACAAGCCACTGATTTCTGTTTTGTTATTGCTGCATCCAGAGTAATTCTTTCTGCCAAAGAAATACTGGGTTGTCATCTGTTTTTCCTGAGGTAAATAACCTTCATGGCCCCCACTTGGGCCAGCTGTGTAGACCAGAATGCAGCAATTCTTATTGGAATTACACCCTCACCTGAAGGGCACACAGAGATAGTAAGGAGAAATTAATATTTGTGCCCAAAGCAGTAACGGTTGCAGGAGATTTGTAGCAAAAGCCCCAGAGGAGTTGAGCCCATACACAGAGGGGGAAGCAAACCCAAAATCCTGCTCTGGGCCCGCTGCTGTGTTTGATTCTGCCTCTCCCAAACAGAGTCCCAAATCCACCCCACAAAGAGCAAGTGGCTCACTGGTGAAAGTAAACACGCTGTTTGCAAAAGCTTTTACATTTCACACTTTGGATTGAGTGTAAAAACTCCCCCCTGAGAAACTCATAAACAGATGCACATTTGGAAGAACGAGCTCTGAACTCACGTTTCACTTCTTCATTAGACACTCACACTCAACTGCTCCGTCTCAAACTGATGGAATCCAGCCTTTGTGGTGTGAAGAATTTGCAGTGAAATGCAGTCTGGGCCCACAGACCATGACTCCAAGCTGAAGACAATTTGATGGATGGTGCATTGACCACACAAACGGGTTCAAAAGAAATCAGTTTGGCATTCTGCAGAATTTTGAAAGTATTTTTGATCAATGGTGTTTGGAAGTCTCAGGAACATTAATTCCATATCCAGTTTGCCAAAATGTCTACCTTAGATAGAATTTATAAGCATACATGTCAAGATATATTTAAAATCCCTTGAGACTTCCAAGTACACGAATAACACACGTATCATTACTACCTTTTTTTAACATAGCTTCATATAAATCAAATGAAAGAGCCAGGCTTTCTCAACTAAGGAAAACCACTTCACTTAAAATAACAAAGGTAATACTTATTTATTAATGTACAATGTCCAAAATTCCTATTAAAATCTGTCAAGAACAGTTTAATGCAGCACACTTTCAGGAACTGCAATTAACACATATTTACTCAGAGGTTAAATCCACCACTTTGCTGTATTCATATTTTTCATTTCAAAGGTTAGGAAGTCCCTGGTTACTCCTTTGAAAAAGTGCAAAAGTACCATGAAACATGGAAACAGCCTCTGAAAGTACCCACTGTCATTTATCAACTGTCTTGTGTCAAGGTACCATTAGGTGTTCATCAACGATGCATTTGAGGAGGAAAATTTATCAGAAGCATTTCCTCACGCTCTCTGGGATGGTGTCTGGGAATGAGGAGATCATGGCACAGCTCATGAGCCAGTTCTTGCTGTCTGATGGGGATTGTTCTCAGCAACTGCAAATGGAATTCCCCCTGCATGGCAGATTATGGTATTGAGGACGCAGGGAAGAAAAAATCAGCATTGCCATTTCCATGCTTCCAGCCTGGGGCAGAGCTACCTGGGCAAAGGCTTGGCAGGAGCAATTTCATTTCAAGTCAGTTCTTCTGAGCACATATTTAAGCATGCAGAGACTCTAGAATGGACAAAGTTAAATTAAGTTGGGGCTGAATTTTTTTTCCACAACCATGATATAAATTTACAGGAATAATTCTGTGTTGTTTGAGCCTCAGGGAGCAGAAGAAATCTTGAGTGTTGCTCCTTAGATAACCATCCAAACAACTCAATCATGACTTCAGAGTCCATAAGAAGAAGATAAAAGAGCTTGGTATTTCCTTGGCTGCTGATAATATCCTGAAGGATAAGGAGCAGCATGTCATTCTGCAAACCCTGACCTTGTTCAAAGTTGTTTCCTTGAGGCTGGACAACTGCAGCTGGATCCTGGTGCAACTCTTCATAACAATTATTGCATTTATCTTTCCTGTCAGGGACATTGATTCAACACTTCTGTAAGGTCCCCTGACCACCTTGGGCAGCAGGCAAGGATCAGTTTTGTTGAAGAATCCTGTTCATATGTGCTCATATGCAGGAGACATTCTCAGAGTAGGGACAGCACATCTCCTTCAGCTCTGCTGTGGGATGGCACCACATTGTCCCCAAAGGAGTATGGACTGTCCCTAGGACATGACAGGAGCCTTCTCTTTTGATTTGGTACAAGAATATTTGGCTTGACCAAGGCTCTGTCTGCTTCTGGGACAACTTCCAAATCTTCAGGCAAAATTAACCTTTCCCTAACTCTAGCTCCTTCCTTTACTTCTTCCCATGGGGTTTCTTTATCTTCTCTTCCAAGTGTAAAATTCTGATGTTTGTTACTCTTTCTCAGGCTCTCTGTTTGCCCTATCACCTCTGAAAAACCCACATTTCACCT
>WBNQ01033767.1:0-14443 GCA_013401375.1 Spizella passerina | reverse complement strand
CCTTCCAGTGGGCACAAGCACTGAGGTTCCTGCAAGGGGAATATCTGCTTAGAGCTGATCACTGTGAAACACTCCAGGGGTGCATGGCACTTCCAGCCTTCTCTGGCTGGCTTTATGTCATGTCATTGAAGGCACTTGAGGTTTTCAGACTGTGTGGAATGCCTTGGCTCACAAACACACATATTCCAGTTGGTTTTCGGGGTAGTCATTTCCACGAAAGTTATATTCACACTTCCAGCAGAAGCAAGAAGGTTGGGGCTAAGCCAGGATAATCTATAAGAAAAACAGAGTGAAGGATTTCTGACTTCTCTGAAGAGAGAGGGTAATGCAAGCAAGGTGAGGATCATCACTGGTCTTGTGTCCTCCTAACATGTAGAAGAATCTGGAATAAGATTCAAGGGCACTGTGTGGCTGGGGCAGAGGAGGACAGCAGCATTAGAGATGGCAAATCAGGTGTAGCAGTGTCCTTTGATTTCTCTGCACTTACAGTGAGCCTGCACTGCTCTTATCCATCACAAATCACACTTTGATCTCTAAGAGTTTGGCTTGCTTTTCAATATTTTAGGAACATTGCTCTAACATGTGAATCATCGTTTTGTTTGTGAAGGGGCAACAACTTCTTGCTGCTGAGAATGGGGAAATCCTCTGGAACCAGTTTCAGTAGAAACTAATCCTAAGAAAAGCTTATCTAAAAGTTCAACATTAAGCTCTGTACAGGAGTTAGAAAGAGCTGACAGCAAATTAAATATACTGGAAACTGAAGGGAAATGTGGGGGTGGAAGAAAAATGGAGATATTTTGCTGTTCCCTGACTGTTGCCCCTGGAAAGTCATTCCATCCTGAATTTCTCCAATGCCATATCCTTTGTAAGGTTTCAAAACCAACATTTAAAATATATTTTTAAGGATAACCATGTCTGAAAGTTAAAGCCCTTTGGGGAAGAATAAAAGAGGGACTTCAAAGTAACAAAATGCTAAATCTGGCAACTTGTTTTTAATGGAAGTAAAAACCTGCACCATTTAATACTTTAAAGTGTAATAAGAAGAGAAATGTCACACATAGAGTTCAATTTCTACCCATGGAATTGTGCCCCTGATTTAACAAATTCCAACTTAAATGCTTCCACCACAACTGAATAATATTTTACTGACCTCGAGCTCATTGTACAGCAGAGGTCCAACAGTATTGCTGGGACTGGGATCAAAGAAAATGATTTTGGATTTTCAAAGCAGCCAGCCCAAAGTGAGCTAAATCCAGCAGGAGAACATTTTGCAGTTCAGCAAGTGTTGAACCCCTTTTTTGCGGAGTTCTGTTCAGGATGGGTTTTGACATGTGGCATCAAGAGTCTATTTTAGCTTCAGAGGAGTCCCTGGTCTCCATCACTGAGGAATATTGCTGCACATGGTGCCCTGAGCTGGCTTAGATCAGACTCAGCCTGGCAGGAGGACCAGGCTGAGCACTGCTACTCAGCTACATCCACCCTCCTGGTGTTACAGCTTTCCTCTGGGCCTGGGCAGCAGCTCTCCACATGTGAGACTGCATGAAATCCTGTAATCAGTGTGTTATTCCCACTTCAATTAAGAGCAGTATCTACTCTACCTGCATAGTTTTTAAGAAATATCCTTTTTTTCATTATTGTCTTCTCACCAATTCAGCTTTCAAATAGTCAAGCACCTGGTTTTAATACTCTGGACATGAAACATAATTCTGGATGCTGACACCAAACTGATGCATATGCTAAGATATTGGTCAGGATCTGTCTCATAAGGTAACACTGATATAACACACATTACCACCATGTGCCAGGTTATTTTCAGCCCTTCACGGTGGGAAACTGCTGTCTTGGATAACAGAGTATCTGCGGTCTCCAACATTTTGACCATTGAACCTACTGGTACTTAACAGGGATGTTATGATTAATGATCATGATGTGTTTTGGAGATAAAAGAGGACCCACAATGCGATTTCTGATACGGCTGTTGAGCCAGCAGGGCAAACTGGAGAGAGCAGACTGAGCTGCAGTCAGGCATGAGGACTGATCAGCTCTGCCCAGCCCCTGGTTCTCCTTAGTGTGCAATTGCAGAAGAGTGCCAAGGACCAAACTAGGAGCCAGGATACTCAGCTGAATGTTTCTGTTCTGGTCCAGCTGGTATCAGTGTCAGCTGAAATGCAGAGTTTGGGCAAGGGAAGCACAGGCTGCAGGGACAAAAACACCTCAGAGCAGCTGTGTGGGCACCTGAGCAGAGCAGGCACTGTGACATGAGCTTGCATGGCAGACCAGGGGTAGGAAAACTCAAACTTGGATACTGGAAACCTATTAATTAACAGTGAGGTGTCATTGATCCATTCCAAGTAAAATCATTGGTGCCTTTGGATTTAGGACGCCAAAAGACGGATGTGCAGAGCAGGAAGCAACCTAGGAGGTGTTTAATACACTCACATGTTGGAACTGCTGCCTCTCCCTGCTTGCTGAAGGTTTGGGTGATCTCTGCTGACCTAGGAATCAAAGTCATGAGCACAACTCCAGGTGAGCACCTGAACATGTCTGAGAAAAAGCCAGCACCTAGCTCATGTGAGCTTTATTGTAAGAAATTTCATTTTCTCACTAAACTCATTAACTCAAACCATCATTTATTTTCCTTTTGGCAGGAGCTGTCGAGACACAGAGTAGCCTGGCTGATAGGAAAAAAGAGATCATGGTCTATCTGTCCTGTTGGACCTATGCTGCAATAAACCTGTCAGGCAAGAGTTATATGGCCCAAGGAGAGAATAAGGTCTGGAGAGCAGGTCTTCCCCATCCCACGTGAGAACCCTGCTGTAGGTTATTGCACACCTTCCTCAGTCATTCTCCCAGACATATCTCAACCCACTAATGGCTTTGGTCAAACCATTCCCTTGAGACAGGACTTACTAGCTGCAGAACTCTTCAGACAGACTGAAGCCAAGACACCCAGACTGATTGACTGAACCAACGTGCTGCCAACACAGCACTAACAACTCAACACACTCAGAAAACAAATAGCAAAATAAGCTTGGCTTTCACCAAACTTCCTTTGCCCAGATGCCCTGGAGTCATGAAAAAAAAGATCCACACACACAGAGCCTTTCCCCTCAAGAAACAGCTTATTGAGGCTTTTAATGAGGAGAAAAGTCTCTCTAATTGAGGAGAGGAATAGAGGAAGGATCAGGCAAATTCCCATCTGGCATTTACAGACATAGCCACTTTTGCTGCTCATAACAATTAGCAAATCTGTGCCAATGACCATTTGCAAGTCTCTGTCTGTGCTGACTTTGGATGTGTCTCAGCTGCAGGGAGGGTGAGCTGCACAGCATTTTGCCACACTGAGTTGCCTTGTAATCCATATTACCCTCGTCCAGAAACCTGGGCAGACAATCAGACATGTCTCTTTTTAGTGCATAATGAGGAAGTGGTAACTGCAGCCTAAGACCCAGAGGTTGGGAAAAGTTCCCACTGTTTGGGTGTATCCATTCAGTTCAGGGTTTTGGTGAAAAGCTTGGCAAAAACTATGAAACTACAGCATAGCAACACTGCATACATGATGGATGTACATTATGACACCTCTCAAGATGTTCCCTCTCTCTTGCAGTGTTTCAGATAACTTAGCCAAGCAGATGTTCACCATTAATTTGAGCTATGGAAAAATGCAAGTTTCACACTAAAAAAAATATGGAACATGGAAGACATCTGAACTATTCTCTGTTTGCTTTGCCTTGCAAGCAATGAGGAATTTGTTTTTTCTGAGTCAGAGCTGGAACTGGAACAGAGACAGCTCACGTTCTGGAAGGATCTCACTATGCAGAATCTCCAGGCACAAGGGAAGAAGAGGCCTGTGTCCCTCTCTCAAAGAAATCTCCTGCTTTTCTGTAGAAAAGAATCACTTTTCTGTGAAACAGTCAGAGAAAGAAAGAAGAGACCTTCCTGATGATATTCCACTCATTCTCTCGTTCAAGCACATTATTTTACCCAGTGATTGGAGGAGAAAAGACAGGCCCAGCTGCCCTCAAGGTGCAACGGCTTCTGGCTCCATTGTCCTTCTGGGGATAATGCTTGTTCTGTAATTATAACCCCCAATTCCCTCTCAGCCACAAAGCTTCCAATTTCTACAACACTTCAATTGTAATTTCTATCTAGGATGAAATACATTCCTTGAAGTTTTCTGGGAAAAGTGCTGGTGATAAAACCTCACCATTGTCCATTGTTGGCACTGAAGAAGGGCTGTTGGAACATGGCATGGAGCCATTCCCTCCCACCTTTCCTTCCCAGTGTCAGCACTATCACTGCTGACCAGATAAATGCATTGTTCCCCAGGCAGGGAGAATGAAGTTATTCTGAGCTGATAAGGCTCCTCCCTGACTATTCACTGCTTGGACTCTGCTACCAGAAAGATGGTCCCCATCTGACTTGGCTGCTCCTCTTGGAATAGCCCCAGATCTTCTCTGTACTCCAAGCAGTTTAACCTTTTTCCTTCTCTCTGCAGCAGATTCACCAAAGAATCCCAGAACCATTAGAACATCCCAAGCTAGAAGGGAAAAAGGATTATCAAGTCCAGCTCCTGGCCCTGCACAGGAAAATGCCAGAAATCCCACCATGTGCCTGAAAGCATCATTGAAATCCTCCTTGTGCTCTCTCAGGCTGTGACCACTGCCCTGGGGAGCCTGTTCAGTGCCCAGCCACTCTGGGTAAGGAACCTTTTCCTGATATCCAGCCTAAACCTTCCCTGGCACAGCTTCACACCATCCCTCGGGTCCTACTGCTGCTCGTGCCTGTTTGCAACCTGGTTCAGACAGCACAGCTCTGGAACTGCTGCCCTTTCCAGCTTCCACATGACAGGGAATGGTTTCTGCAGCTCCTCCTTCCCCTCCCAGCCAAGCCAAGCATCACTGCTCAGGTGCTGTGGCAGGACCATTGCATTCTCTGCACACAGGTCCAAGGCATGCCCAGCATCTTCCACTATCCCTTGTGCCTCATTTGCAGACTTTTAAACCTATTTTACCCTGACTGGAAGGGTGTTCTCATGGCTCTGATGATCAGGAAAGGTCTTCAGCTTCTTTTGGGCTGAACACAAGAGGCTGGTACCATCTCTCCACACATCCCAGGCACTCAGTGACCCCTCAGCCTTTCCCTGGGCCTGGGCACTGCCGGGGTCTGGCTCCATCCCTCTGTGCCAGCCCTGGGAACAGGACGCTTTGTGCAGCCTCAGGAAACGGCGGTTCTGCCCAAGGTCGGGCTTTGTGAAACAGACACCTTTTCATTTTTTCCCTTCTTTTCCCTTTACTGGGGAGGTTTTACTCCCTTCTCTCTCCTCACCCCACACTTTCCCTGGGCCTGTTCCAAGAACAACCCTCGTGCCATTCTCTCCCACCAAAGGCACAAAGAGCCTCTTTTACCGAGCCGCTGGCTGTTCAGGACACAAAGAAGTTAAACCAACAATGTGGCCATGCAAGAGCCCATTGCAGGCAGGTCTGCATGAGTCACACAGTAAAGAGTAGGAAGGGATTTAAGGGGCCACCTTCCTCCCTCTGCCCATGTATTTTCTCCTACTACATTTTCCAGTGACCTGCTATTTCTGTTCCTTTGGAGAACAGCAAGGTCTCGGTTTCTCCTCAGGAATGGTATTTATTGCCAGGATTTATCACTCCTAGGAACAAGTTTGTCCAGTCTTTATGCTTATTTAGAGAATACACCACGCTTAACTGTGGAGGTCAGCCCCAGAACAAAATACCATCTGAAAACAGCATTTTAAGTGCACATTTAATCTTGGAAAGAGGCTAATATTCTTCTCTGAAAGTGTTTCTAAGATCTGGGTTGCCTAAATGGCCAAGCTCTGAGCAGATTCTGATGGAGCAAATGCTACGTATGTTATATGGTGACTGGCACCTTTTTCAGGTACTTGCTACAGTTTGCAGAGATTTAGAAAGCAATCTTGAAGATTCAGAAGGAAAACTGGAATCACTGCATTCGGCTACTTTGAAAAAAACATAAAAAACTGACGAAAAATACAACAAAGCAAATGCTAGTTCCACATTTGGGTTTGTACTCAGCCATGGTTAGATGTGGAATCATCTCAGCTTTACCACCAGAGATTTCTTTCCTTTCAGCCAGCCATATGAGAGATATCAACCTGGTTATCCTCATCTGGTTATCCACCTGGTTATCCTCCTCTTGAACATAATAAGAAGGAATTTTTCCATTCATCTCTGGACAGGGGTGCAAGCCATGCACAGTATCTTCCATTATTCCTCGTGCCTCGTTTGCAGACTGTTTTACCTATTTCACCCTGACTGGAAGGGTATTCTCATTGCTGTGGTGATCAGAAAAGTTCTTCAGCCTCTTTTGGCCCGAACACCAGAGGTTGGCACCATCTCTGCACAGGTCTCAGAGCGCACACACGGTTTGCAGCACTGCAGCTCTGCCCTGGGCCCCAGGGAACCCACAGCCCCAGGAGTGGGGCAGGACAGCCCCCAGGGCACGGTGGCACCAGGAGCACGGTTCCCTTGCTGTGGGAGCCCACAGCTTTGGGAGGAAGCCCTTGGTGGGCACGGAGGCTGCAGAGGTGCCTGACGGTGATGCTCCCGCTCTCCTCCAACAGGCACACAGAGCCCAGGGAGCTCTGCTTTTTATGGGAAGGTGAGGCACTTCCAAGAGTAATAAAACAACCTGAAAGAACACACAGCACGCATAAAAATGCCAGATTCAGTTTGTCTTGTGCACCTCAAAACACAGAGGCCACTGGGGACCTACCTGGGGTTTTCTCTGCTGTGGCACAGCATGGTCTCACCTGGAGGCCAGCTGAGAGTGCTCTTGCTCACAGACAAATCCCATTCCTCAAAAGAGTCAGTAAATTCCAGCCTGCTACTGTGATCCAGGCGGGTTTGCAGCCTGCAGCTGCCAAGCATCTGCCTGGGCTGTCCCTGGGCTCCTCATGCTCACACAGAGCCTGGTGCTCTCCAGGACAGCTCAGACCCTGTCCCCCTCAGCACGACACCCTGCCAGTGAAGGGCACCTCTGTTGTGTCCCTGTGCCAGCCCCAGTAACCAAATACCACCCCCATTATTCCCAGTGAGGTCAGAATCATTTTCACATCAAGGTCTGCAAACAAAGGAAGCCCATCTTCTACAGGGTAAATATTAACAACCCTTGGACTATTTGCAACTTAATTAAATGCCTTTATGGAATATTTCCCCTGCCTGCGTAAAACCTGGATGCTATTTCTGTTGGGTACAAATCTGTGGGTGTATTAACTACTGTTAGATAAAATAAAACAAAGGAAAAAAAACCCAACCCAAAATAATTTGTTCTTTCATATTTTATTTCAAGGACATAATTTCAGTGCTGAATAGATTAAATTGTCTGACTGAATTTAGTTCAACCTCATCTACAGTTTCATAACACTAGATGGAGATCCTTGTTGACTGATAGCACTAAAATTACTAGCAAGGGTTTTTTTGTCTTTTATAAAAAGTTTGAATCTCTAATTATTTTTTTCCTTAACTAAAACCATTATTATGAAGTTCTCTTCAATTTGTCCTGGAACAGCTTCAGTCATGGCTCAATTCAAGTAGAAATTGAACTGAAAAATGCATTGGTTCCTCTCTCTGGGCTTTACTAAGTAATTTTGTAATAAAGCAGAATGGAAACAGAAGCACCAAACTTCCACTTTGTGAAGCAGTTTGGAAATTCCAGACATGCTTCTGCCCAAATCAGAGCAAACCCTCAAATATTGCAAGATTTTACATGAGGGAAAAATTATCTCAAAAATTACCTTTCTTTTTGACCAAAATATTTTTTAGAAAATTTCATTTAATTTCAACTTTTAAAGGCTACCTGTACACAAAGTAAAAAAATTAGAAATCTGAAGATGGTTCAAAGTAGAAGGAAATGGGATCAATTTCTAAATGTACAAATGAGAAGTTTTAATTATTTTGTAATATTTTAATGATTTTTTTTTCTGATAGGCAAATAATTGACCACCCTTCATGAAATGTACTAATTTTTACATCTTTTTCAACCTAAATTTTTCTTCCATATTTCTCCGACCAATCCTTTTATAACAAAGAGAACACTAATTATGGGCACATGGAAAGCGTTTTCCATTAAAAATGCTTTTTATTGATGGTGAGGATGTGTGTGAGCATCACGGGGTAAAAATAATCAACAGCACAGTTGTAGGGCCAGCATTAGAAATGGCACCTGGCTCACTTCAAACAGAGACCTTCACAAATGGGACCAACAGGACCTTTGGCATCCCCAAACGAGGCAGCTCGTGTCAGCTGCTTTATTGAGCACAAGAACCCAGTCTCAGATCTGCTCTGTGCTCCTGCCCTGGCCATAAATGCCACAGGTGCCTTTTTGTACCTCTGGGTGTTACAGAGACAAACAGCACCAAATGAAGCTCAAAAGCATGAGAAATAACCAAGATTTGGAATTCCTAAGCGTTCCCAAGAGGTCTGAGCACACCTACACAATGCAAGCAGCTCTGCAGGCACATGCACTGCAGGATGCACATACAGGCATGTTAACACCCTGAATAATGTTGGGTTAGCTAAAGCTGCTTGCTGACTCGTTAATCAGAAGTGAGTATTATCCAGGAAATAATGGCCCCAAATAATGATCGTGTTCTGAGCCTCAGTCAGTCCAGAAATTTTTATTTTCTTTTATTTTTTTTTACAGCAAGCTCCTGATTTTAACTTGCAATAAAAATGTCTGTAAACTTCTAGTGGGTTTAGTAAGCTCAGACTGATACAACAAAAGCAGGGGAAGTGAAATCCTGGCATGATCTGTATGAGACTCTTTTTAGCATACGTTTTCCATACACAGGCTTATATTACAGAACAGCTAATCAATGGAAACATTGTGCTGACATCTGTGTGTAAAATCAAGACCTTGATGTTGACACCTTTCAAATATTTATAGTAGTTATTGTACCAACACCTTCGTGATCTTTCAGCCAAGTTAGACACACGTGCCCACGTTTTCAAAGAGTCTCTCAAGCTGAGTGTTTTTTGCTGTGGGCTGCAGTGCATATCAAATTTGTAATAAGAATATATTTGTGCAACTTCCCACCCCAAATTTAGGATCACTGTGCCTGAATAACACCGATGTGCAGTGTTTGAATGCCAACATCAAAAGCTCAGGTCCTAATTCCACAAAGTATTTCAAATTAAAACGAGTCCTTTTAAGGACTTGTGAGGCTTTAAGGCAATTTAACTGAGTGTTTTCTCTCCTGCACACCACGTCAGAGCACACACAGGCTGAGTCTGGATCACAGGGCAATGCCTCCAAGCTATCCCTGCTGCAGGACATCTCTCCACAGTGCTAACATGATTTTCCAACCCTTTCCCAGCGTCATACCAGCACAGCTGTGCAAGGCACAGTCAATGCTAACTCTGTGTGGATCCATGCAAACCTTCCCCTGCCCTGGAGCTCCACAGTGTACAGTACTGCACCACGGACACGCCGTGATTTGGGACCCAGAAAATGCTAAATGTGACCTTAGGAGAAGGCAGTGGATTAAGGATTAAGGGTCCCCCTTAATCCCTCACGCTGGGTGAGCTGCCCACCTCCAGTGGTGGGGAGCAGAATGACAGAGCTTACCCAGCAAACCTGAACTTTCACACATTCACAGATGGAGCCTGCAGGGACACAAGGCGAGGAGCCCACGAGGTCCACGCTGCCAGCTCTGGTTTGTGTTTGCACCCCAGACTGGCCACAGCCTTTTGCCAAAACCTGGGACAAACCATTCTCAGTGCCTCAGTTCTCACCCATGAAACACAAAGTTAACACTCCTCTCCAAACAGCTTGTCTTACCTTCTAATTTGAAAATCCAGCTTAGCAGCTGCACATTTTGGTGTCTTGCTGGTGTGCTTGTGGTACAAGCAATATGTTCTTCTAGAGCCAAGAAGCTTCTGTTGATCTCAGACTGGAACATGGAAAAGGAGCTAGTACAGTTCCCTTGAGAAGATCTCATTTGTCATTTAAAAGTCTGCTTCAGATTATTTAATATTATTTTCAGCAGAGGGGAAAGTGAATAAGGATCTAGTTTTCAGCGTTCTTTGTTTGCTTGACATTGTGAAGTCTAGAAACATCCCAGGCAGACACATGGAAAACTGCTTGTGTGACACTGGTCCAACACTTTTCAAAGTACTATAAATATTCAAATAAAATGGGCACTTGCAAAGTTCAGACACTTACATGGATGTTTTCCTTCTGAGCTATAGTTACTCCCTATTCACATGTAGAAACTGGATGAGTATCGTATCCATTGCACAAGCAGTTTCTCTGGTTAGATCTCACAGCCAAAATAACAGTCTTATTTAGGAGCTGCAATGGTGTTTCAACAGACTAATAAAAGGCAGCCCTGTGTCCCATCTCTAAATATTGGCACTCAAGCTGTTTGGTTGGAAGCAGCAGCCTTGTATACGTGTATACTTACAAAGATTTTCTGTTTCTGTTGCAGACAGAAAGAAACTACTGTTCTTCTACTGAACAAACAGGTCATTATGGATTTCTCTCTTCCATTGCCTCAGCCACTGCTGAAGTCCTTAGGTCAAGAATTAATTCATATTCCTTGGGTGTGGGGGCTGCTCTTGATCAGGAAAGAGGTGACAAATGAAATGTAGCACCTTTGCCCCACGTTGAAGTTAATCCATAAATGCATGAAGGAGTGGGATACACGTGTAAGTTTTGTATTGAGAAAAGCTCTCTTGAGATTTGTTTGGTCTCTATATTAAAATGTTGGATTCCATTGCAGTGATGAGAGACACATGGGGCTCCTCCCAAAAGGGAAAGGACCTAGACCTGTGCTGGGTTTGACCACCACATTGGAGCCACCCTCATGACTTGAAAAGCGTTGGATCTCTGCAGAGGCAGAAAGTTTGCAGCTCATTTTTCATTTGTGGGCTTTGAGAGCAGCCCATTGTTGCATCAGTGTGTCCATACGACACAGACACTCGCTCTCCTGTCCCACTGGTGGGTCCAGGGATGTCTTTGCTCACTGCAGGTCCTCCAGCAGGCCCTGGAGTGGCAGGAGGTGGAGACACCAGTCATTCTGCATGGGAAACTTTCACAAAGGTTCATTGTCCTTCTGTAAAAACATGTCTGGCTTCACTGGGCCATGTCTCTGTCCACAGGAGTGGAAGTATGATTGGCCTCAGTACTTTTCTGTGTGAAAGAACATAGAGACTGAAATTACTTCATCTCTTGACCTTTGTGTTCAGACTTCTTCTGATAACCTAAGAACTTGCTTCATAAATCTCTCATTGCAAATTATTTTCTTTGGCTGTGAAAAACATTTTGCTGCAATGAAACCTTTTCTATTTTTTCCTCTTGACCTCTCTCCCGTCTCCTAATATCTCTACTAAAACATGGGTAGTATAGACACAGCATTCCAGGGTCTGTCTAATGAAAGCATTTAATGGAGGTAAAGTTACATCCCCCCCTCAGTCTTGCTGCTCCTGTTTGCCAAGGAGAATCACATCTCTTATAGCTCTGTATAGAAAAAACCACTTTCACCTTGACATGCCCTTAGCAGGGATAAGATTTTACACATGCTGAAATGTCCCTGTGTGCAATATTCTAGAGCCACCACACCCTGAGAAATTATTAGAAGCAGCACATTTAATCACTTCTAGCTGCAGTTAAATCATCAATGATGTCTCAGTGACACTGTGAGTAAATGCTTGTCAGTGTTGCCATTATATTTGTCTGTGGTTTGGACTGGTTTGGATCACATTAAGTAGAAAAATGCAGCTTTTTTTTTGCCTTTTTTTTTTTTTTTTTGCCAGACAGGATGTAAATGGCTTCACAATTTTCAGTAATGTTCTGACCCAAATTGCTTGTAAGAAACAGGGTAATGTTCCCACACATGAGGTTAGCTCACTGCCATGAGGACAGTTTTATGGCCTTCTTTATTTCTTTGAAATGCAATGCGAAAATGTGAGGATTTTACTTCTGTTATTTAAATGTTGCTGGATCAGCAGTCTGACTCCTGTGTCTGTGGCCTTCTCCTGGGAATCACAGGGGACTGCAGCAGGCAGGTGCCCAGCTCTCCAGGAAAGCATTACCATGTAAAACATTTCACAGTGGCCCATTTCCCCCAGCTGTTGGTCAGCCATTGAATAAAACATTGATTATACCACAAGCTGCCAAAACATCATTTGAGCAAATTGCTGGGGGGAAAAAAGAGTGGAAAGATGCAAGTCATGAAACATCAAAACTTTTGTGGGAAAAGAATGTGACAAAAGTGTTGCTTTCCTTATTTCTTTAAAAATGAACAGTGCCTGGTGCCTTTTTATCTAGTGCTACAAAATTTAGGTGGGGAAAAAATCTTCTAAGATTAAAGAGTTAATGTGCAATAGGCACAAAGGTGTTCCTTTCATCTTCATGTCCATAATACATATTGTATATTAGCTTCCTATTTTTCTATATATGCATGTACAGAAACACAGTTATTGTACAAAATGTAATACCAAATCTTGGGTGCATGTTTTCAATACCACACTCACAAAAATTCAGAGCATAGATGCACACACAAGTCTCGATGGTTGGAGAGCTGTGAAAATGTGCCTTGCAGAGAAATGTCAGGCTCCCACTCTTCTGAAGTCCTCAAAAATATCAAGGGGGGGATGTGATTTCAGTGTCAAAAAGACTACACTTTTTCTTCAAAGACAGTATATATCAGATATCAAAAGACTTTTTAACATAGCACAGAATGACTGGAAGTTAGATAAAGACATCCCAACAAGAAATATGTCACAATTATTGAACAGAGTGGGTGAGTNTTTATTATGTAATTTTTATTATGTAATTTTTATTATGATAGTGCCTAAAGTGCAGGATACACTATATAACCTTCACACAACCAAATTGCTTCTGTCTATGGGCCCCTCTGTTTACACCCTGTGTTCTGTGGGATGCCACAGAAAATCTGAGTGTCCCACAAGCAAATTCCAAGCAGAAATAAATGTTCAGGAAAGCAGGCAAATAAAATGAGTGATATAACCATCACACACAGAGCTAATGGAAGAATTTACATCCCACCCTCCTTTTACCCTAAGGACTATTTTCTGTATTTAATGTGAACCTGTCCCCCTGTTATATGTAGAATAGGGGAGCTCCAAAGCCTCGATAACTGATTGTCCTTAAAAATACCCATTGTGTGATTGTCCTTAAAAATATCCATTGTGTGATTGTCCTTAAAAATACCCATTGTGTTATTGTCCTTAAAAATATCCGCTGTGACCAAATATGTGCAGACAGCAGCAGCCTCAGTCTCCACTGAACGCTGCAGCTGCTGAAGGTTTTTGGGGCAGGGAGCTAAAGGACTGCTGGAAACCCCATTGTTCATATCTGCCACAAAACAGACCCCAGCCAGAGCATGGCCTCCAATAACTCATCTCAGCTACCGAGCTCAGGACCACAGGAGACAGCCTGTTAGACTGAACTGGTTAACATTTGCCAGAGTTTGGCTTTGGGGCTGCTCATATGCTCCTACTGCAGGCCTTCTTCTCTGGTTTTCATTTACAGCCTTTTCCCTCTTTCAGATCTGTTACATTTTATTGCCTCTGTTTCAAGATTTTAGCAATTTGGATATTCTGAGGCATATTTTTAGCATATTATTTGACTTCATGAAATAGGTACATATTTCTAGCTATGTTTAATAGGAGTGAAATGCTGTAATTTTTCATTCTGCTGTGAGAATACAACCTGCAGAAGTCTGGCTTTCTAAGGAATGTATTGCTGCTAAGATGGTTTTACTACACAGTGAAATAGAGGTGAAACTACATATGGGTCATTAAAACATCAAACAAAAAAAACTAAAAGTCATCTTTAGGAGAGATAAAGCAATATCTATAATTTCATCTTGTGTCCAATGTTCACTTTTTTAAAGGAAATTTACTTGCCTTCTGCAAAGTACAAAGTTTCTGTCATTTATTTCTTTTATGTTACCTTTCAGTAATTCACAATGCCCCCATCTCTGTTGCTTTTGCTGCTACTGCTCCAGGGTGCACAAGGTTTTTGTGCTGAATTTATGGGTTTGTGGAGAGCTTCAGCACTGGTGATCACAGGCAGGCCCTGGCTGGTGGCACCAAGGTTCTGGAAGCAGCATTGCTGATGCTCCCATTTGTTTCAGAGCAAAAACAAAATCTCTGGGCAAAACTGAGAGCAGAGGGATCCAACCACGTGCTTGTGATGGCTCTTTCTAGTTGTAGCTTCAACAAAGCTCAGGAAGTCATGACAAATTACAAGCATTGCTCTGAGGGAGAAATTCAGGGATTTTTGCACTGCACTGTTTCCAATCATCTCAGGTCCCTCCTTGGTTTGGTTGTGTTTGAGAAGAAAGGTGCTTAAACCCACTGCAGAACTTTTCATGCTTGAGGTCACTTAATGAAGAAATGAAGTTAATGAAGAAATCCAGTGTGTG
>WBNQ01033765.1:0-26150 GCA_013401375.1 Spizella passerina | reverse complement strand
CTGCTCCCTCCCCTCTGTGCAGGCTCTGGCCTGTGCTGTGGCACCTGCAGATGGTTCCACTGTGGGCCCAGCTCTGGAGCATCACGGATCCACGGGCAGCGCTCCCCAGGGACGGTCCACGCGAGGGACACGGCGTGCTCACTGATCTCATGGTGCTTCTCTCTCTTTCCAGGAGTAACAACCAGCAAGGGAGGATTCACCAGAGCTTCCAGCCAGAGCTACGTCTGGTCTTGGCAAAGGTTGCACCATCCAGATGAAGACTGAAAGCAGCTTTTTTGCAGAAACCCCTATTGGAGATGACGATTGGCCAAGGAACTTTCTTAATCTCTGGAACAGAAAGGAAAAAAGGAAAAGGAGAGGAAAAACAAAAGGACAGGGATGCTTCTTATTGTTGTTAAGCCAGCCACCTTTTCGTACGTGCAATTTATTTAGCACTTTTCCCTTTGCTTAACTGGGAAATGTTATCCTCTCAGCTCATGTGTACAGTAATTTGTGTTGTTGCTACTGTGCCAAAGATTTGATGGAGCTTCTACACTGTGTCTTATTTTTGCCTTAATGTTAAACCTTTGAGCCAAAGAAAAGTCAGAGGAGCCATTCAGATCGTGGCAAGCAGGCCAGCCAGCTGTCGGTGACAAAGCCCAATTTCTGTACCCTTCTGTGAGTTACCTCTTATTTCTGCAGCCTGCACTTCCCTGGAGCCAGCTTTTGGTGTGGGCAAGAGCTGGGACAACACCAAACCATGCTGTGGTGTTCAGGTTTGCTTCTTCCTTTGGGCTACTCTGTAGTTCTGCCTTTTGGGCAATTTCCTGATGTTCCTGCCTGTGCGACACATCCACAGGGTAAAAGTACTGACACGAAGTGAGAGCTGAAACAGGAGCTATGAATTTATTTTTTTTTAATAAAGAAATAAAATTAAACAAGCAAAAGCAAAGTGCCATGTAAAGCAAAGAGAGAGAGAGAGAGAAAAAAAAAAAAGAAATAATAAGAAAGTTCAGCCAGGCAGAAAGAAGTGCAGCAAAATGATTCAGCCGGTGTTTCAGGTTTGTGAAGTCGTTTTTTCCATGGGGTTTTTCAAGTGGTCAGAAACCCGTGTAATGCAAAAGCATTTGAATCCTGTACTGTACCTTTCACTTCAAATTGAAGTAAAAAAAAGAGAAGAGATGGAGAAACATTTGCTTGGAGTAAGCAGACTTTATAGGTAATGCAGTTCGTATGCAGGACATCTGCTAATGATGGAGGGACGGAGCTCTGTGTTCAAGTAAAAAAATATGAGTTTCCAAACCAAGAAGATTAACATGTTTTGTTAATCCCAAGGGGAAATGCTGTTGTTTGTGAGGCCAGATTTGCATGCTGGCACTCAGTGTGAATCAGGTTCCCCTGTGTCTGACTTACTCCAGTGGGGCCTGGCCCAGCCCCGCCAGGCACTGGGGCAGGTGAGGGGATGGGGCAGGCAGGGGGCACTGGGCAAGGGAGGGAGCAGTCTCTGTTTTACTGACATGAAAATGCAAAACTTGAACTCCTCAGTGCCTGCCTGCTTGTTTCCCAAGCTGAGCAGTGGGCTGGTGAGCCCCGAGCTGGGCAGCTGCTGTGCCAACCCTGGCTCTGGGGTGCCAGGCTGCTCAGTGCCAGCTCCCCTGGCTCCCAGGGAGCTCGAGATGTCCTCTGCCACATTTCTGGGACACGTGGGACAGCTGTGTCCAAACCCCCTCCCAGGAGCTCATTATATGGCTCCCCCCTCCACTCTCACCGCTGGTCATTATTAGCAGCCCAATAAAATACATTTTTAGATTGTCATTTGTATTTCTTTATTAAAGCACAGTTTTTAACGATGTCTTTTATTATATACATTAAAGCCAGCTTTTTAGCTTGTAATGGGGAGAGGGGCTGAGCTCACTGACTGTGGGAAATGCTCCAGGGCTGTTTGCACTCGTGTCAAAGGACTGGGTTGAAAGTGCTTTTGCTTTCGAGAACCAGCAAGCAACTGGACCTTGTGTGTGTGGCCCAGCCGGAGAAAACAGTGAGAAAAAGGGAAATGGAAGGCAGTAGGGAAAAAAAAACTAAAAGAACAAAACAAAACAACCTCACAAGATGACCTAAAGGGAGAACAGTAGGTTTTGCCATGGCCGTGCTGCAATTCTCCCGTCTGGGTTTTGAGCAAGAGCAATGGAGACAGCCCCAGGTTGTCCTGGTGCACACAGGAAACCCTGTGGGCATTTCATTCTTTGAGCAGAGTCAAGCATTCCCTGAGCATTTTTAATTTGAGAAATGCCATCATATTTTAGTTATGAGTTCTGCAATGGCTCTCGGTTTGAGTTAATGATTATCAGTAAAGCAAGGTCTGCAGGGAGAGCCAACGATACAATACTGCTGATAGGCTTTATTTACCCTTTTTTTCCCTTTCAATGCCTGTTGTAGATAAGGAATTTGCTGCAAATACGTAAGTCACAAGCTGGACAGCATCACTGGGTTGCAACTGGGGCTTGAGGTCACACAGTATTTTTGTCTCCCCGATTAGGGAAATATTAACCCTTGGGATTATGTTGCTCACTTAAAAATTCCCAGATTCACTTTCCTAAATATTCCCTGCTATTCCCAGATGGCAGGGAGATGGCAGAGAGAAAGTCCCTAAAAGCTAAAAAATTAAACTGGTTTGCCTATTTAGTGAGCGAGACTGCGAAGAGGATGTGTGGGTGCTTTTGAATCACACACAGGGAGGTCAGGCAAGGGAGAGGAGCAGCAATGCCACCCCTGCCACTGCCCCTGCACCTCAGCCCAGCCCCACCAACCAGCCCTGACAACAGCAAGAAGGATAAATGTTTACCAAAGGGTGGCAAACATGTGAGTTTGAGCGCTGCCATGGAGCTTTCATGGGCAGTGGTGTCAGCTGAGGTACAGAGCTGACCTTGCCTCACTCCTCCCCTCTGAGAGCTCTCTCCCTCTGAAGATAACAGGGGGATGATGTTTGTTATCATGCTGGAAAAGCAAAACAGCCCTCGTGCCGTCACTCCCCGGGGTCAGCAGAGCCAAAACCTTTGCTCCCAGTTGGCGCTGGCTCCCAGCTCCACGTATTGGGTGGGAGGGCACAGGAGCCTTGGACACACAGCCCACAGAGGATGCCAGCTCTGCTCGCTGCCCCTGACCCACTGTGTGACCAGGGGGAATGATGGTCACTGTGTAAAGGGGAGATATTTGGTTTTTCCACGGATGCTGAATGCCACATTAGACCCAGATGCCATATTAAATCAGAAATCACACGCCAAAACAATAACATTGCCTGGCTGTAAGGAACTGCACCCACTACTCATACTGCATCCACTGCAAAGGTGCCAGTTGTGGTGAGTGAAGGGCCTCAGCTCTTCCCCTTAATTCTGATCTAGCAATTGCTGAAGGAATTCAGTGGCCAAGTTGATACCAAACCAAAGGATACCAAAGGATCTCCTCTTATACAGGTGACAACACTGCCAGACTCGTTCAAAGTACTGCTCAGGATTTGCAGCAGCAGTCACCTTCTACCTGCTTGTTAAATAAAGTCCTGGCAGCTGCCAAGTCCTTCTTGCACAAGGAGCTCTGTCCTGCAGACACCCCTAAATCCAAACTTTTTCAAGCCAGGTTTTGTATCACCACTTATATAACACTTGAAGTTGCCAGGGCTCGAAAGGCAGTCTATGAAGGCTCTCCATGAAGTCTCAAAGATGTGTGGAATAATCTGCCCCATAAAGCCAGATTCCTTTCTTTTGAGGGTTTCCTGTTGCTCATGGTTGGTGGGGTTAGTAGAGATGCAGAGGAGAAATACGACTTTTTCTCACCATTTCTATCCTTGAATGCTGAGCTCAAAGTGACTGTCAGTGTTGCATGTAACCATTAGGACCCGAAGGAGCAACATGAAGTTGTGTCAGGGGATGTTTAGGTTGGATTAAGAAAATGTACATCAAGGTTAAGAAAATGCACGNGTTTAGGTTGGATATTAAGAAAATGCACATCACCCAGAAGATGCTGGGAACTGGAACGGGCTCCCCAGCAAAGTGGCCCCAGCACCAAGCCTGGCAGAGTTTGAGGTGTGTTGGGATGATGCTATCAGACACACTGTGGGCTTTTTGGGCTTCTCCTGTGTAGGGCAGGGAGTTGAGCTTTGATGATCCTTGTGGGTCCTCCCCAGTTCAGGATATTCTATGATTATATGATTTCTAGACCAACACAACCACATTTGCACAGCAGCCCTCACCAGGCTCAGCTGAGCATCTCCTCCCTCTGTCCCACATCATAGAAATACTCCCACTCAGGCTAACCCAGCAGTCTTTGCATGGCTGGGTAAATTCCCTTTGGCAGGCTGGTTCTGGCTGCCATGGCTCCCATCCATCCTCTCTGCCCTGTCTGGGGTATTGCCATACCAAAATAGGGCCAAAACAGGAGCTTTCTGCCCAAACCAAGGTGGCCAAGTGCAAACCAGGTCCTGTTAATAACTCCCAGCAATGTGCCCCCGAGGACACGCCTCAGGGCAGACCCAAGCATGTTGGTTTTTTCTCCTCCTGCTGTCACTTGAAGTGCTCTGGAGACCTGAGCAGAATGAGAGTGGCTGGCCCTTGTCCTGCTGCTGTGCAGAATGGGGGCTCAGCACTGTAAATCCAGGTTGGTGTTGGCAAAGGTGCTGGTGGGCTGCTGCAGACAGAGCCCAGAGAGCAGGTTAGCCTGTCAGCAAAGGAAGCAAATCTCAGCCTAAACTGTGCAGCAGATATAAATATGTACATGTTGAAACAAAAGTCACTGCCTGAACTTTTTGATATAGTAGTACAGGAAAAAGAAATCTCCATTGTTCCTACCCTCCACCTCGTGCTGAGATGGGGCATCTTGGAGTGCTGGGACAGCAGTGCTGATCAACCCATTAACCAACGTGCATCAACCCAAATCACACATAAAGCCTCATAAACCCAAATGTATGAGCACAAATCCCTCACAGAGCTGCATGCAAAGCTCAGGACTGGCCTTGAACCCTTCCTGTGCCCTAAATCCCCACCCAGGGCTGTCTGACAGATGCCAGCACCAACACCTTCTCCCTACAAGCCACGTACCTTTGGCAGGGATCACCTTTTAGGGGAGGTCTACTGTGACTCAAAGCACTTTTATTACAAATCCTGGGCTGAGCCCAGCTTTTCCAAGCTGGAAGGTGAGACACAGCTTGTGATGGTGTTCACAGGGGTTTCCAGGTGAGAGAAGAGACGAGAGNAGCAGATAATCAATGTTTGCATGTTGTTCCTGAGGCCTCTCAGCTTCTCAGGAGGAAAAATCCTAAGAAAGGATTTTAATGAAAAGATGTCTGTGACAACAGCTCACCTGGTGATCTGCTGCCTCAACTCTCTTTGTGGCTGCCTTTATAGGATTCCTTCTCTCCCTCCACAACTCTGGGGTCTTGAAAACCATCTCCTCCTTCCCATAAATAACTAGGAGATCCATCATCAAAGCAAGAAAATGTGGATCCCTTTTCCTGGGTGTTGATGAATCAAATTCTCATATATAAACTATAAAGAGAGGGTTCCGACCTTGGTGTTTTTGGATGTGGTATTTCATGGACTCAACCATATTTCAGTGGAAGTTTCCCCTCTCCTGCCCCTGCCCTGCTTCATGTCACAGTGTCACCAATTCCACTGCAGCTGTAAGATGGGTATTGTCATTATTAGTAATTGTATTCACCCACTCCATATAAAAATATCAGCACAGGAACATGAATGATTTGTGTAATGATATATTTGCTGTTATTAGGACCTAATATGTTATGCCTGTAATTACATACTATGCCCCATATAATAAGCTTGGAATTGCTGTGTAAATTTTGGGTAATTGAGGAAAACTGTGCTACAAACAAGTCCCCCTAGACCAAGTTCAGCATTCACTACCAGGAAATAACCATTATTAAGGGCTCTGCAATACACAAAACACTAGACTAGGAGCTAAAAGCCTTTGGAATCTGTAACAGCAATGAAGAGAAATAAATAACCAGGGCAGGAGAGCAAGAGGAGCACCAGCCCAGGTAGTGCCATCCCTGGGGAATATTTCTGCTAACTCTGGTTTCAGGAATACTCCAGCAAAAGCCCAAGGAACTTCCAGAGGGTGCAATGGAAGCTGCAAGTAGCATAAACCCATTCAGATGCAACTGTTTCAGAGGATTTAGAAGCCATGCTCCTCATTACAAGGGAAGTTAAAATGCTCACATCTAGATTAAAAGTCTGCCAGAGGTCATCACAGCTTAATGCATAGTCAGGCTTTTCTGAATCGGCAGGAGACATTGACATTGATTAAATTTATCCTCTCCTTCACGGGCCCAAGAGCTTTTCCAGATTTGAATGCAGTTTTTGGTGAAGCTGATCCTTCCTGTCCTCACTGCAGTATCTGCACATCTTCCATCTCAAATCAATGGGCACAGCCTGGTCCCCATGGGCTCCTTGCAGTTGGGAGGGCTCTGCTGAGGATGGGACGTGGTGGGGAGAAATGAGATCAGCCACTTTTATGGCCCACTGAACAGTTATGGGCTTCAAGGGCTCTCTCATGGTCATGAACCTCCGAACAATTTCTGATTGTTCAAATTTCACTGCAGCCTTCCAGCTTCGTCATCTGCGCTGCCAACTTCTATTAAGGTTCCATTAAAAGGCAATGAAACACAGGGCCTTTTACAATACCCTTGACAAAACAATTTCCCTTTCTGGATACAGTAAAAATTTTCAGCCAAAAATACAACTTTTTGGTTACAAAAAAAAAAAAAAAAAAGAAAAAAAAGAAAGGGAGACAATGTCAAGCAGATCAAAATATTTCATAAAATGCTGTCAGATTGTCTCAGCCAGAAAAAACAATCCAGAAAAGGCTAATTTTCAAATCAAAACATTGATTTTTCTCTCTGCCTATCATAATTACATTTGTTTCCACTTGCTTATGAAAAGGCCTAGGTATCAGACAGTATTTCATTTTGTGTAGAGCTAAGTGTTTTATTCAGATCAAAGTGTTTTCCACAACACTTTGTCATTGATAGGTATTTGGCAATTTAATTTTCCTGTTATTAGTGTACCTTTTCCTTCAAGGATCACTTTAAGTGTAACCACACTTAGCAGCAGAGAAGGACAAATGCTGCCCTCAGATATAACCAAGTGCATTCAAGCAAATCCTGATTGAATCAAAATGTGTTATAAAAGTTAAGGGCTGGGGGGGTATAAAATTTAACCCAAAGTGACACCTAGAATAAGCTTGTCCAAGACACTGCTTCAAAAGTTTTAACCCACAACACACCAATATCTTATAAAATCCATGTCCTTTTGTATCAATATTAAAACAAGTGTGATTTGGGGACATCAATGTGCTGGATCTTTCTGAAGCCCAAGGGATTTCTCAGCATTAAGCACAATAAACCAGTTTGGTGTCCCAGTGAGAGTGTCAGGGGTTTGTGCAAGGAAAGATCATTTACTTCAAACACTGGTGGGTATTAAAATGGAGGTCCTGTCCCCATGAGTACATTCCCGCTGATAAAATCATGGAATCAAGGATCATTAAAGCTGGAAAAGGCCAAGTCCAGCTTTTGGCCAAATACCAACACGAGCCAGATCACAAAATGCCTCACCTGCTTGTGTTCTGAACACTTCCAGGGATGGAGACACCACCACTTTCCTGGGGACCCCGCTCCAGTGCTTCCAGTGAGGAACTCTTTCCAAACATCCTGGCCCCATCCCAAACACGTAGGAGAGTGTAAACCATGGGTTTGAGTTTAGGGGTCTTTGCAAGCAAGCAGAAGATCCCAATGCTCTCCCCCTTTCTGTGACACACATTTTAACAGCACAGAACTCATGAATTACACCATAAATCACTCCTGGGCTTGCTGCACAGAGGAAAGCAAGGGACTTGTTTTGGAAGAAGGCTGGGAGGGCTCCAAGCAGCCAAGGCTGAGGGGCAGAGCTGTCCCACCTCACTGGTGGCACACATTGCAGCAGCCCTGAGGCTGACATGAAATGTGGGTGGGTGCTCCTTGCACACCAGTGCCTCTTTGGTGAGCTGAAAGGAGCAGATCCTGCACAAAAACACTGCAAAATGGTCATGAGCCCTCCACCAGACATGTTTTTATAAAAGCTAAAGGAACACTGGAGATCAGATCTCCACTCTGGAGTCTCCTGACTTCTCCACGATGGAGTTTATAGCCTCAGGATGGCTTACAGGCATACACTACCTCAATACCGACCTGAGTTTTACAGACTGCACATTTGCAGGTCTGCAGTTCAAAACTAATTGCTGTGACCTCACATAAAATAGTAATAATCAACTATCAATAATACTTTGGGAGCTGAGGGGAAAAAGAAAGGGAAAATGTTCATTCTTAGTAAAAGCTGGTGCTGACGGTCAGGAAATTGAACCTTCTGCAAGCATTAGTCACAGGAGCCAAAAACATTGCTGCTGAGTGTTTCTGGGGAGCATATGCTTCATATATTGAAAGATATTCTTCTATATCAAGTCTTTGTAATTACAGAGACATGGCAAATAAAGGCAGAAATCATGAAGATTTCCTTTTCCTCTGGTAGATAATCAGTCCAGGGTGTATTTATGCACAAGCAGAGAGCTGTCTCCATCCAGCCTCTCTGCTCCCTGCATCTCCAGTCTGATGAGCAGCTAGCTGGTGTTCCCCTGATGAATCAAACCATTTGCTGCAGAAACACAAGATGTAGGGCCAATATTTTCAAAAGCTGCCTTTAAAACTCTGGCAGCAGTTTAGTGTGGTCATGTTTCCGAGTGTGAAGTTCTCCATGTATGAATGCTTGCACTCAGGATTTATTTGCTTGGACTGCACTCACATCCGTGCAGGGAGTATGACCGTGAACACAAAGTTTTCCATGTGCTATCTGCTAGATGGGGGAAAATGGGTTTAAAGGATTAAAAGCCAGGTAAGGACTAGAAATCTGGGGAGGATTTGTAGCTCCAGGGTGGTGCTTAGGGCTTTAGGGCAGTCAGTGAATTAGAGGAAAGGAAAAAAATTACATTTACAAACCCAACAGCTTTGCTACATTCAGTACTACCTTTCCTTCCTTGCGCTTCTCTAAGTGGAGGAGCAATGTCTTTCTGTGGACACCTGGAAGCACAGCAGCACAAAGCACAGTGCACAGATCCCAGAGCTGACCTCAGAGCTGGAAATGGTCTGGCCACATCAGCATCATCCAAAATCAAAACTAATTAGTCCTTCTGGGAGCACATCAGCTCCAGTTATGTGATGTTAACATGACACGAGGCTGCAGTCAGGGCCTGAATGGCGACCTGCTGTCTGGGGGTGCTAAACCTTCCTGACTTTGCCTGGGGGCTCCTTGCACGCCCCTACCTCACACCTTGTTTGTTATCCACTGTGCTTAGACAGGAAAGGCCACAGCTCAAACTGAGCAAGATGTTTGCAATGTGTATTTTTGATTGTTCTGTGATGTGCAGCGTCTCACCCACAGGGCAGGACCACACCACACTGTGCCAACCAGAAAGATGCCACCTGCCTCAGCCCACAGTCAAACCCACCTGTCTCTGTATCACCCCCATTTTAAGCCTTTTCTACTTTTAAAGAAAAGCCAGATTTAATACAGAAATAAACCCACCAAGGGTCCTGCAGTTTTCACGGAGAACAGTGTGCTTGCTCAGGAAGCGTGAAATTAAAAGCTCTGGAGCGTGCACTTGCCCAGCTCCCCATCACATGTACCTCAGCAGCTCTGCAGCAGGGCAGGAGCTCAGTCACCAATTCTCTCCATGGCCTCATCCTGCAAGCATGCACCCCTGCAAGCGAGGCTTACTCATGGAAACACTATGCCTGCATTCCCAGCAGCGAGCACTCGGGAGGAACCTGCTCCCTGGGCTGCCCTGGGACACGGCTGGCACCTGGCGCTGTCCCAGAGTCAGCCTGGCACCATCAGGAGGGCTCCAGCAGCACAGCAACCACCAAGCCCGGCCAGGAAATCCCACGTGCTCTGAAGGACACCCTCTGGCCGTGATCAGGACTCGCTTGGATGGTTTCTGACAGCACAGCACACCAAAATCTCTTCTGGAAATAAAGTGTCTCCAAACAGCTTCCAGGAGGCTCCAGGGACGTGCCCAGGAGTTTTGCTAAAAGCAGCTTGCCTGTCTCTCCATCCCTGTGTTACCAGAGCTTGCTTTGTGGTGTGCCTTCCCTCTCCTTATGAAAATCTGGATGCTGGAACAGCCCCCATCAACAGCCTTCATGTCCTCAGGGCTGGGCATGAGACACACGAAAAGGACTCCTGAGAGCTGAATCCCAGGCTACAGCATGTCTTCAAGGCTGAGTGGTGGCCAGTGTCCTGCTCCTCAACAGCTGAGACACAGCAGGGCAGCAGAGCCCTCACCCCACAGAAGGTTTTTCTGGGGCAAGACTGGACCACACCAGGTCTGGAAGCTCTGTCCCCTGTGAGGGTTCTCAGCTCAGCCCATGGAGGTTTGGTGCTATGGAAATAACTGTGTGCTGTGACACATCACCCTGCCATCCCCTGCTGGGAGGCTCTTCCATGTGGAAGAGAAGGAAGCCAAGGGACCTGCCCTTCTTTGAGGGATGGCACACCAAAAATGTCACTCGCTTGCAAACTTAAGAGGGTCCAGATTTTCATAAGGAGAACAAAAGCATACAACAAAGCAAAATTTGGTGACACAGGGATGGAGAAACAGGCAAACTGCTTTTAGTAAAAGATTTGTGACCCCTGGAGAGAATCCCCCTTGGGGCTGAGGGGTTCAGGTACCTCCTAGGACCTCACACACGCCCCATGGACCGCGGTGTCTCCATGGGGTTCAGGGAGCCCCTGTTGTGACCCCCTCCCCATGGCTCCAGCTCTGTTGTCACAGCACCCCAACACACACATGTAACACATTCCAAACTCCTCTGGTTTGACAGATGAGTATTTTGACAGCTCAGAGAAAACATTTTGCAAGATGCACGGTCAAAGGCTCTTTCAAGGCGGGATGTTGTGGAAAGCCGCGTGAGCTCTCCAAGGCGCTATCGCTCGCTCTGCCAGCCGCGCTGATGAAAGCTCCCCGTGCAGGCCAGGAGATGCAGCAGGGAACAATACAGTCCTTTAAATAGCATCCTGGCTGGCTCGAGGAGGCCACGGACGTTTTAACTCACTTATAATTTCCCTGTGGTTCAGCCCTCTCTGCCGCAGCAGCCTGCTCTGGGCACTGCGGCCAAGCAAAGGCTTGGGGAGCCTTGGGAATGGCATTAACCAGCAACCCGTGACTGTCCTGGGACTGCTCGTGCTCGTGTCCTTTCCCAGGCAATTCCCACCCTGGGTGTGCTGCTCAGGCCTTCGTTACCTGGAGGAATTTGGCACAGGAAGACACAGCGCTGAGACCAGCAGAGGAGATCTTGTTCCGCCCATGAACCCAAAGAGAGGATTGCTGCAATGACACAAGGCACTGGCCAGAAAAGGCACAGATTGCTGCAATGACACAAGGCACTGGCCAGAAAATGCTCCCCTAACATCTTCCATGTGACATTTTTCCAGAGGCAAAGCCAGCTAAAGAGGTCCCGGAATGTTTTCCTCCTTAGGACCCGCTCAACCATCTGTAAAGCAGGTCAGTGAAAGAAAGCACTTGGCACCAAAGAGGGGGAAACAAAATAAGTGAGATTTAAAGAAATTGCACACACCCCATTTGCAGCACAACCCATGAGCAGCAGTTTTGGCATGGCTGCAGGACAGAAAACTGCCAAGCAACAGGAGGAAATGTGTGGGGCTGAGAAGCATTGGGAGTCCCTTCAAGCAGCTTTGCTTAAGGACAATCTTGAATAGGGGACTGAGTCCTGAATGAGGAGGAGAAGAAGAAAGATGAGGGCATCATTGAGAGGTTTAGAACTTCCATATAGAAAGAATTATTTAAATTCATTCCCAGGCTCATGCCCCACAGGAAATTTTGAAGAAAATCTTGAGATTCAGTGGCAACAGCAGCCTAAACAAAAAATAAAGAGAGGAAAAATTCTTTGGGGAAAAAATATCAAAAGGATCATCTTCTCTGCTGAAAGCTGAAATTCTTCCACAAAAGAGTCATTTTGCCACTCCCCAGAAAACCAGAAAAAATACCAACATTTTCCATTTTAATGGTTGCCTCATTGTCTTCAACTTCAGTGTTCCTTCTGCAAAGCCTCCCAGCCCTGCCCTGGCCTCCATCAGCTCTTCAGGACAGAAGGTTTCTCTTTTGTGCTGTTTTAATCAGGTTATAATACTGATGGCAGTNGGACAGAAGGTTTCTCTTTTGTGCAGTTCACAGCACACAGTGTCAGTGTTTTAATCAGGTTATATTACTGATGGCAGCACTCTGACACTGCCATACCTTCAGAGCTTTGGGATGCTGAAAGTGTGTTACCAGAGCATGTCCAAGGTTCTGGGCTTTCTCTCTGTTTTAATTTCTTTTTGCTTTTCTCTTCCACTACCCCAGAATATGTCAACTTCTCATCCCAAATGTTCGGTGCTGTGGAAATAACTGTAATATTTTTTGTGAAGCAAATGGTGTCAAACAGCCCCAACACAAGTGTCCCATATTTTACAGGGGTATTTTAGGGATTGTCCCTCAAGTTTTATCAGGTGTTTTACTTTGTTGTGCAGGTCTACAAAGGATATTTTAAATCACCCATCTTGTCATGGGCTTTTTGCAGATCTGAATGATTTGTGTTGCCTAGATCTATCAGCAATCTGCTCAAGTTTATTATATTAGAAAAAAAGGTTTATGGAAGTCTCAGCATAACCAGATCTTCTTTTATCTGGGAGCATCTGGTTTATCTATAAGCCTTTACCCCGAGAAAAACAGTTCTTTGTATTTTTCTCAAAAAGAAATTTGGCCTCTTCCTCACTTATTTTGTGTTTGGGAACAGATAATTTGCTTTAAGCTAACCAAGGTCAGGGTTCCTCAAACTTAAAGCACAACTCTGTTTGCTACAAATCCATCTCCATGGAGCACTTCCAGCACAAGGAAAAGGCATCAAAACAGTTTTTAGTGGGAGCTGGACAACTTTCACTCTTCCAGCTGCAGCTGTGTCAGAAGGAACCATTCTGAACTATCATGGCTCTTCTGGTGACAATGAGTACAGGTGGCTTTCCATCCCCTTTCCAAAATACAATTGCAGCAGCTCCAGCTTTCCAGGCTGTAAAACAGTCCTTGGCAAGTCTGTGGTGAGGGTGCCCCATGCCCTGTCACCAGCACAGTGGGGACCAGAGCACACTGTGGAGAGTTTAGGCATGGCTTAGAGAAAAAGGCCACGAAGGCCTGAAAATGAGAGAAAAGTCAAAAGCAGTTCCAAAAGCAGTTCCCAGCCTGATTTCTGTAAACAACTAGAACTTCTCAGACTTCACCTCGTCAACAACAAGGTTCTCAGGCAGTTTTCCCATAACAAGCAAAACACCATATCTGGGAAAGATGGCACCCTGAGAACAGCTGTGGAAGTTTTGGGAACTTCTCCATATCACAGTGGGAACGCTGAGTTTGTTTATTGTAAACAATAATGGGAACTGTAAAACAATAGGAGTGGTTAGAGTTTTCTTTGTCAGCCTATCCTGAGCTATGATTTTGCAATATGCATGAGGCTGTTAACACTGTTATTTAAGGTGTATGTTCCATCAATAAACCGAGTTGAGGTGCATCAAAGGATGGTCATTTCTCCCCTCATTCCTCAACAGCACACTGACAGCACTCTCCCATGGGGATTGGACCCATGGCAAATCAGTGTCAGCGCCAGGCATGGCCCTGCTGCTGTAGGACTCGCCCTTGATTGCAAGGGTTTGCTCACAAGAGAGCAGATTTGGTGTTTGGTTTGATCTTCCCAGCGCCTGTTTAAAACATTCAGTGCTCACAGTGCTCACACATGCAGTTATTCTGCACTCAAATTTTGATGAGGCCGTGTCATAAAATCCCCACATGGTTTGGGATAGAAGGGCACCTTGAAGATCATTTCTGTCCAAGCTCCTGGCCACAGACAGGGACACATTCCCCTAGTCCAGGTTGTTTAGAGCCCCATCCAACCTGGCCTTGAGAATTTCCAGTGATGGGGCAGCTGTCATTTCTCAGCTTCTCTGAGAAACCTGTGCCAGTGCATACCCACCTGCAGAGTAAATTGTTTCTTACTCATATTGAATCTAAACCTGCCCTCTGTCAGTTTGAAGCCGTTCTTCCTTATCCTGTCACTCAATACCCTTGTAAAAAGTCCCTCTCCAGCTCTCTTGAGGCCTTTTTAGGTACTGGAAGGTGTAGCTTTCTCTTCCCTAGGCTGGACACCCCCAGCTGCCTCAGCCTGTCCCCACAGCAGAGGGGCTCAGCCCTCTGGTCTCCTTTGTGGCCTCCTCTGGAGGTTCACATCCTTCTGGTGTTGTGGGCCCAGAGCTGGACACAGCGCTGCTGGTGGGGCTTCCTGAGAGCAGAGCAGAGGCAGAATCACCTCCCCTGACCTTCTGCTCACCGTTCTCGTGGGCAGCCGGACCTAGAGTTGGCTTTTTGGGCTTCATGTGCACATTGACAATCTTCTTTGGGGGCTATGTTGAGCTTCTCAACCACCAACACCCCCAAGGCCTTCTCCCCAGGGCTGGTCTCAACCCATTCTCCACTCAGCCTGTGTTTGTGCTCGGGATTGCCCCGGGGCTGGCACACACGGAGGTGCCATCCAGGGACTTCAGTGACATTTGTGACCCCAGCCAGGAGGAAGCAGCCTGAGAGCACATCCACAGCTCAGCTGCAGGAGCCTGCAGCCCAGAGAATTAAGCATTCAACAACCACTAAACTCAAAAATAGACAGTAGGCGCCAAAATCCTCAGCTGCGGCTCCTTGGACTGCTCTGGATTTACGCTGATTTAATCCAGCTGAGGATCAGCGGGCCAAGTCCTGCTGTCCTACCTCAAGCTGATGGCCAGTTGACGTGACTGATGACTGAGATTCCCATTTAGCCTAACTGGAAGCATGAGCAGGGCCTGTGTAGTGCTACCATTGTTGACTCCAGCCTTTTGTCTCGGGCTGTAACCGATAGGCCTAATAACCGAAATCATGCTGCATGCATTCATTCACCCTCTTCACAAACAGCATGTTATTGAGCTCCGTGGTGAAAAGGCATGCACAAACACAATGGGGCTGGGATTAAGCCCAGCTGCATTACCAAAGTAAATACTTTTGCTGCTGACAGTTTGTCTGTGGGGATTTGGAGAAAAGTTTTGTGCATCTACTTAGGCAACATATGGTTTTATTTTTCCTGTTAACAAAAACAGTAGTGGTCAAAAGTCAACACCCTCTGATGACTGTTCGGTGGCCAGTGTGGAATGGGCTTGGTGGTCTAAGTCCAGTTCCTTACATGTCCACAAAACAAAAATCATCCTCTTCCTGCATTCCTCTCTCACTTGGCACTGCGGTTTGCAGGAAGCCAGGGGGGTTTTGAGGTTAATCTCATCTGTCCTCCTTTCTGATTGAAAGCAATGGGTGACGCGGCTTGGGTTAAGATACTCTGCTAGCTTCTTTCATTCCCCTTGTGATGAAAACCCCTCCACAATCTGTTTCCTTGAAGCCTGAGGAGAGTCAGAATTAATCCGCATTAGCTGGCGGCCGGGGCATGTCAGCCAGTCAGACTTCTAAAGCAAACACACAGCCATGAGGAGGAGCAGCATGCCAAGAGCACAAATGGTCTGAATTTAGCCCTTCATCTCCAAGCTGAATGCACACTGTTCTCCAAAGATCTCTCCATCAACAGCTGGTCACCTCCACATCTGAAACCAAGAAGAAAACCCACTAGGGCCTGGCTTTAAATTCGGCAACGATTTCAGCAGGCTGGTAAAGGGCAAAAAGATTGGCTGAGCTGCCACAAGTGCCCATCTCACATAGCTCCAGTGAAGGAGCTGACAAACACTGGCATTCAGCATTTTTGGGAAGAAAAACCACCCCCATCATCAAACCCTCCGTAGGGATTCCCCTAAAAGATTTTAAAGCTTTTAAGGTGCAAACAGGTCTTGTCTACGCTGAGGTAATGAGAATTACAGCAACTAGAGCACAACTGCTAACACTCAGCATCTGCAGGGTCAGAGGCAGCTCAGAGCTGGAAGGAGTGTTAACCAGATCCACCACATGAAGTAATTGTTTTTAAGGGAGTGTATCCAAGCTGGAACACAGCGATGTAGAGCATGCACACTCAGACAGGTGTAATCCCAGGCTCAGTGGGTGGTAAGCAAGGCTGGAAAATCACAATTAGGAAGCCAAGATGTGTTGCCTGATCCAGGCTTCCCCACCAAGATGAAGGTAGATTTTCGAGGGCCAGATCCTGCATAATGCCCAGCTAGTCCTGTAATGTGTTTGCAACCCTCAGATGCTCCTGACATCTCTGGAAGATGGAGGCTCAAAGGGTTTTGCAGGGGATGCTCAAACCTGCCCACAAACAGCCAGAAATGGGCAGAGAGCCAGGGCTGGAGGGATTAAACCAGGCAGAGAAAGTGCTGCAGCTCAGGTTGACAGCAAATGGAGCTCAGAAATGGAACATCACAGTCCCACAGTCACCCACATCCATCTACGGGGGAAAAAGGGAGAAGGCAGAAATTGTTTCTGCTCCTATGAAAGACAATCGGTGAAAACAAAAGCTTATCTTAACATTCTTCTACAGAAGTTCAGGGCTTTTCATTCAAGAAGCAAAAACTGAAAAATGTTTGGTTTCTGGCAATCAAAAACTGGAAACATTTTGGCCAGGAACCAAAACAATTTGGGATTTCTGGTTTTTGGTTTTCGTCTGGTTTTTTGCCAAACTCCTTAGCTTACTTTTGCCAAAAAACTGCACATTTTTCAAGCTTTTTCTTCCTCAATGAAAACCTTAAAATTGTTGTTGAAATTGGACATTTCCCACTGATTTTTAGTTTGATTTTTTTTTTCAAAGGCATTTTCAGCAAAAAGAATGTTTTGAATGAACAATTTCACCCAGGAGCTCTGTAAGCAGATCCAATGCAGGGATTATCATACCCTCACTTTTATCTCCTGTCCCCTCCTCTTTTCTCTCACCCAGGGGACTCAGGGTGGTGATCCTGGTCTGGTTTTGACCACATGGCCAAGCTTCAGAGCAGTGGAGCTGCCTTGGAGGACAGACAACTCTGAGCTGGGAATGGCTTGAGCTTTTTCTGAGATACCAACTCTCAGGAAATAAAAAGTGCAGCAAAAAAAATAAATATCTGGAGCCTGGATTCAGCAGTGTTTGTACTGGGAATATATTTGGGCGTGTGGCTCTGGGAGAAGAAGCTGCAGTACGTGTCCTCCAGAGTGCCTAAATGTCAATGGTCCTCAGGTTTGTTAAAGCTGCTGGCCCTGGGTCTATCACAGAGAGCAATCTGTATTAATGTTCAAAGTCTGGCACAAAAAAGGTGGATGTGAAAGATGGACAAGAAAAATTAAATATTATGGACTCCTGACATAAATCCAGTGCTGGGACTAAACAGAAAATGAAAAACACGAATATGTGTCTGCTCTGGGCACTGAACTTGGAGGTGGAACTGAAGAGCAAGCCCAGCTCAGAATGGAGAGGGGGTAGGCACCCTGTCTCCAGGGATAACTTTGATCTGACCCAACACTGAAACCAGAAACTGCACAGAAGAGAAGGAAATCTGGACTGGAGTCTGAGTGCCAGAGTTTCATACTGCACCTTTACAAAGCAAACTACAATAAAAATTTGGACTGGGTTTTGAATTTCAGACATCCAACCAAAGAGATCTTGGAGCCCTTGTAAGCAGAGCCATCTTATGGCTGCATTCCCCCTTTAAGTACCCCATTTTTCTTGCTTTCAATGCCTGTTTGGGTGTTTTCTGTGGTTGTTATTTGATGCCCTGCCAGAGCAGGCAGAGGGAGAGCAGGAGAAGGAAGGACAGCACAGGGAAGGCAACCACACGTCAGTGGTGATGGAAGAGTGTGCCAGGAAGAGGAGAGGTGAATAGTCTCAAATTTAGGGAAAAATGGGATTGCCCACAGCAAAAATGCCAACTTGGAGACTTTGAGCAGGATGTCCAGAGAGATCAGCCAAGACAAGAGCTGCTGGCAGAAGGAGGTGGATTTGGGGTGGGTTGGAGAAGGGGAGGAATAAAGAATGTGTGGCTGAGGAGAGAGGTCATCGGCTGGTTGTGAGGATGGAGGTACTGTCAGGATTTGGGGATGGGTCAGGGATAAGGAGGAGGGTCTGAGGGGCTGGTAAAGTCCCATAATCCAGGCAATAAAGGAGTAATGAGGGACTATCAGGGGGCTGGGTGGTCAATGAGGAAGAGGAGCAGATAAGGGGTTTTCTTTTCTTTTTCCACGTTTGGATAATAACGGCCCTTTACACTCTTGTAACTCTGATTTTCAGCAAAGTTTATTTAAGCTTTGACACAGTGCAATGCTGTCAGCTGAGCCGTGGTTAACAATGCTGTCTCCTAAGCCCAAGGCAAGCAGGGCAAGGGGAATAAATTGGTTTAAACCTCTGCAAAGTTTTCCCAGTTGCAAGAGGGTGAAAGCACAGGCACAGTAAATTACTGCAGTTCAGCTCGCTGTTAATTCAGCGTCAATTCTCCAAACACAGAGGAGACACTCTGTCATTGATGCAAACCTAGAAATGAGCTGAAATAACAGCACAGGCTGGTTTCAGACGCTCTGACACGGAGCAGCTAGCTTGGGTGGTGAGCCAGAGCTGCTCGTGGTGAAAGCTTCACAAATGGAGAGGTGGGTGAAATGCCAGACAGCCCTGGGACAGAAGGAAATGTTTATATTGATTTATTCTGACATTTTGAACTGTGATGTCCTTGTCATAAACCCCGCCCCAGGTGTGGGTGTTACTTGGATGGTCCTGATAGCGAGAAAGCCAAGAAGGGGAAACTGAGGCAGGGCACAGACCTGACACCCAGCTGCACAAACCCCTTCTGTGGCCCTTTATGGGGGCTGTTTTCTGCCATTGTGTACTCACATAGTTAAGGGGATCTAGGAAGCTGCGAGTGCTTTGCTTTCCAAAGCCTTCACTCAGGAAAAGACTAATTAAGTGGCTGTGTTATTACAGCAGGTCCTGGAGCTCGGAACACAACCAGCGGCGATTAGGCCGGCGTCAGCTACTGGGCGGGATTTCCCACTGCCCAGCTGTGTAATTATCACCACAGCTCGGCCAAAATCCAGCGGCAGAGAAAGCCAGCTGCAGGCTGCAGGGCTGGGAGATAGCACATGGCCAGTGCAGAGAGACAGAATTAGCTCCTCGCTGTGTTTTTCCAAAAGAAAGAGCGCTGAAGAGAAGCGCGCACATCGCTGTGTTGGAGCAGATGGCAATGATGGTTTTGGGGAGCTCCTGGAATAGGAGTCAGGGGTGCAGCACAGCTTGATGTGCTTTTTTTGGGGGGGACTGAATATTCACTGCCTTCCTCCTTTAGGGGCATGGAGGTGGCAGATGAGAGCTGCTAAGGAGGGAGGATCTGCTGCATTGCTTTGTCTCGGGTTGCTGTTGGCAATTCCTGATGTGCAGGATGTCTCTGCTCCGGCCCGTGCAACTGAAGAACGAGTCTGGACTCTTCACTTTTTGGTCTTGAGGTTGTTTATAGATAATTCTTATCTATAAAATTTTCCTTCTGCCCAGCTGAGATCTGCTCAGCAAGGCAGCCACAGGCACTCTGACCGCCCCCAAGGTAGTGTCATCCTTTTATACATAGTTACACAAACTACATTGATCATATTTACACTTAATTCCCAATACCCATCACCTGTGTTAGACAGTGCACTTCTACTCTAAACTAATCCCAAAGTGCCAACATCACAGCAGAAAATGGAGAACAAGAGGAAGAAGAAAGGCTGGACACACCCAGATTCCTCCATCTTGTCCCCATAACCCCCATACCAAAAATCCTAAAATCTACATTTTCACCCTGTGATCATTTTGTTATTACACCATTCAAACCTGTGTGAGTTTCATGTCCTCATACAAAGCTGGTAACTTGCTCCAGGGGTAAAAATCAAATCCCCAGGTGTTCTGGGCTGCGTGCCAGGGTCTCCGAGCCCCCCAGAGGGGTCCTCAGCAACTCTGGACACCCAGAGGGATGCACTGAGTTCCGACAGCTTTGAAATGTGGACCCCATGCTGCAGCATCATCCCTGCAGAGAGGGGCTGAGGGCTGCCTTTAACAACCCCGATAAAGCACTGAAGTGCACTTTGAGCAATGGAGAAGCTTTGGGTCAGTTTCTAGAAAAGATTCGATTTCCCTTGTCTGTGACCCTGACGAAGCTCCTGCCCCAGTGAAGGAGGTGAAGGTCTCTGTGTTGGGTACCCCACGGCTGTCTCAGCCACATCCATGATGCCTTCAAACAAGCTGGGCAGAACCCAGACCACCACTCAGGAGCTTTCTTCTGTCAGATGCCCCTTCAAGAGATGTCTTCCTTGTCTGTGGTCACAAGGCTCTGTCAAAACCGATGCACAAAAACATTCATTTCCCTTTATGTGTGGTTGCTCCCTTCCCAGTTTCATATCATCACTGAAAGGTTTCTTTTCACTCACATTTCAATTTATTTGGAGCAATCCTCTCCCTTCCCACAAACAGCCTGGCAGGACCTTTCCAGCAGGTCCCTCACAAACAGCGTTTGCTTGGTGGAGCCGGCAAGCAGGGCCCGATCTCATCTCATCTGCTGCATGGAGAACCCACCTCATCACAAATGTCGCAGCCCCAGCCTCCCACTGCATGCTCAGTGTCTGTGCAAATCTGCCAACCATCACTAAACCCCTTCTCAGAGGGCTCTCCAACCCACAAATCCATTTGCTCTGCAATTGCCTGACACACGGCCTGGATGCGGAACGGAGAGTGTGACCTTCCAGCCATCAAGCATTGCTAATATCTCAACTGTTCCCAGTGTTTAATAACCAAATTTAATGCAGTGAGAACAATTTGATTGAATGCACAATATCTGTAGCAGCTAATTAACCACAGTAGCCCAGAGAGGTCTTGGACTTCATACAACCTTTCAATATAATTACAAATTTTTAACAGCAAAATGAATTTAAATCCAGTCTGACACAGCAATCCATCTTCATCTCCAGATAAAAGGTAGCACATGGGGTATTAACATTTAAACAAGAGCCGTGGGCAGTGGAGAGAGACAAGGAGCATTAGCAGATGTGCTGAATTAATTACTAACAGCACCACAGGAGGGGAGGGGGTGAGTACTTCACATTTTACAGGTCTGACTTACAGCCACTTATTCTGCTGCCTTTGCCTGCAGAAATTAGACTTCATGTCAAATGCAAAGCCATTTAGGTGTACCTGTGTCTGCTCCACAGCTCCAGGTGTGTGACTCCTGACTCATCCTCCTCTTCCATGCGCTGCAGAGCTCACAGCAGCAAGCACAGATCATCAACACCCCTGATTTTATTAGAGCTGTTCCCCAGAAAATGGGTCTGAGCACAACCCCTGTTCCTCTGTGCCTGGGTAAGCAGAAAAAAAATCCAAATTATCTTCTTGCTCTTGTCTTGCAGGGGGACACTCGAGGGAACCATTTACTCTCCTGTGAGCCTTGCCTGGAGCTTCTCCTGAAGAATTCCTCCTGTCCCCTTCTCCTGGACATGTTCTATGGCTTGCAGGGACATGAGCATTGCAGGGTCAAAGTTTGAATTCACTTGTTAAATTCATGATGGCAATTAAACTGGATTTTAGGACAGTAGGTGGGATTCATGATCCCCTGATGGAGCATGCCAGGTAGTCTGGGGGATTTGGGGTCTGAGTTCCTCTCCATTGGACCTGAAATATTTCAGGAGAGGGTTTGGTCCATTCCACAAGCTTCTTGGAGACCAAAACTTTGCTGGCATTGATGGATGCAGCAGGTATGGGGTAACTTCCATGCAAAGCCCTGACATTCAGCAGAGTCTGACCTGAAAACTCAACAACCACGAGACACCTCCCCAGCCAGCCCGCAGGCAACAAGAGGAGGAGAACACAACATTTGCTGGTTTAGTTTGCTTTCCTGATTCGAGACTTCTGCATTCAGAGAGCCTCTCCTAAAATCCAGGAGGGCAGGAACCAGATTTTAAGTGAAAGGTGAGATATCTCTGCTTCAACAAGCAACCACCTGCCCTCAGCTGCTTGGATGAGGCATTTTCTGGAGCCTGCACTACTGTAAAGCCAGCACAGACAATTTTTGTGAAAGTGCTCCCAGTTTACACTGGTGTAAATAAACATCAGCATTAGACTCACAGTAAAGCAGACAAAAAACCCAATAAAACACAGACATCCTACAATCATGGTAGTGAGCAGCACTGGTGAATATTTGTAGGTCTGGTGAATATTTGTAGTTCTGAATAAATAGTAGGACATGAAGGAACTATTTGTTCATACTGTTGGGAACCTTTTAGATTCCTTCTTAGCTTGTATCTGTCAGAGACATTTTTCCCCCAAGAGCTTGTGAAGCATTACCATAAAATGTAGATTTTTAATTGACGAGTTCAAAACCAGGATGACTCTGCCAAATGTGATAGCATCAGCTGGTGGTGTCATTTGTCATTGTTACAGGCAAATAAACCAGCGAGTTAATCAAAGGGGATGAAAAATGAGGTGGTTTCAGTTTTTGGAGTCCTGAATCCAAGTCCTTCTCCTTTCTTCTCATCAGTCTAGGCCAAAATGCCAACAACACCAGCTGGCCAGTAGGCACTCATTCAAAAATCCAGTGCAGACAACACACAGCACATTCTCAGTTGTTAAAACCAAGGGCAAACAGAAGGAGATGTTACTGAGCAGGAGACAAAGAGGAGGAGAGGAGAGTTCTCTGCAGAGAGCAGCTGAAGGAGATGAGCAGAGGCAGGCCCTGCTGCTCAGGCCAAGGCCCCTCAGGATCAAACAGCACAAGGGGTCTCTCTGCAAGGACAGAGTGGTGAAACATTCAAGGACTCCTTGGACTACTGCATAAAAACAAGCAGAGATCAAAATCTGAGCGTTTGTGAATTCTGTTTGTTGCCTGGAAGCTCAGCTCTGGGATTTTGCTAATCCCATCAGGATCCCACCTATCAGGTGCTGTTCCACCCCACAGACACTGCTCTTTGCTTGCACTCAGGAAGATTTTCTTCCAAATTTTTGCTCTTTATCTGCCAGTGCTGATGTTCAGCAGAGCCAAAGTAGGTGAGAAGATAATATTTGGTCCAAAGGTGTCCTGTTTATCTCTCTTAGATCCCTTTGGTGGAAAGACAGGAGTTACTGCCGTGATGCAGACCTAGTGTACATGTCCAAGTCCATGAAGGAGTACAGGCCTTCCCAAATAAACCTCCACAGTGATCACAGAATATCCTGAGCTTGAATAAACCCACAATGAAGGACCAATGAAGTCCAGCTCCAACAGGACAGCCCCAAAAATCCCACCCTGTGCCCAGAGCATTGTCCAAACACCCCCTGAGCTCTGCCAGGCTGGTGCTGTGCCCACGGCCCTGGGCAGGGCCCAGCCACCCTCTGGGGCAGAACCTTTTCCTGATCCTGTTACCACTGCAAAGCTCATGGATGAGCTGAAACCTTTGCTTGGTGCCTTGTGGTTGAGCCCAGAACAAACCCAAGGTCTTCCAAGCCCACTACCAAGAGCATGTCTCCTCATTCTGAACATTTTGAAGGCATCTTCTCATAATTTTTCTCCCCCTAAGTCCATCCCCACTACTTCTTCTAGCAAAGTTCACTACAAATCCAGTCCCAATAGTCCTGAACTTACATGCATTTATAGGGAAGTGAAAGACTGAAACAGCATCTCCTGCACAGCTCTGTCCTGGTCCTCCACCCAACTGCCCTTACTCCAGCCACAAAAGCCCAGAAATCTGTAACAGTTCTTATTCCTCCTATATATTCCCATTTCTTAATTTTCCCTCTCTTTAACATGAAAATCCCACTCTACTTTCACTGTCCCTTGACATGAAGTTTGTTTATGCAGGATCAGAACAGACAATGAGGGAGGACCAGATTCTTGTCCTCAGCCAGCTGTGACTCCTTTAATCTCCATATTCCCAGTGTCCTCACATTCAGAGATGAGCAAATCTGGTCTGGGGGTTCAGATGGAGCCAGGTGAACTGCTCAGCTTTGCACTTTGAGATGCTGGGGTTAAAAAAAGCTGTTTTCTTCAACATGTGTGGAATATCTTCCTCCATAGGTGTGGAATAAATGGAGAGAACAGTGATATTCTCTTTCTCAGAGCTTCCACAATTTTAGGACTTTAAAGATTGCTGCAGAAAAATAAGTGAAGACTTACCCCAGAACCCAAGACATCTGTGAAAAAAAGACAAAATGGTAATTCAAACAAAAACAAAGCCGTCTCTTCCAGGACTTGATCTTATGTTCTCTGAGTTTGACCTCCTCTCCACTAATGTGTATGAAAATACCCTCGACAATGAAACATTTCTTCATAGCAATTATCTTAATTTTTATTACACAGGAATTCCTTTTCCTGTCAGACGGGGTTTGGGTGAGCTGAGCACTGCACATGGCATCTCTAGTTCCTCCCAGCAGATATCACAGTGGATGATCTCACAGAATGTGCATTTCCTCTCCACGAAATTTCAAATGGGACCACCTCCCTGCAGATTTCCTATAGCCCAGAAGGAGATTTTACCTGATTTGTCCCCCCAGCTCAGTGAGAGCAGTGGCTGGACTTGCTGCAAGCTTTTAGGAAGCAAAGGTTGAGCCAGAAGAGAGAAATGCTGCTGTAATAAACAAGTGGAAAGCAAATACATGCTGGAAAGAGGAAATAAACTGCAAGAAAGAAGCAGCATGAAGGAAATTTGGTATCAGAACTGGTGGAGCAGCAAGGTTTGGTATTTAGTAGGTATGAGCAAGATGTTTTTGCCTAAAACGCAGTGGCCAGCAGTGGCTTAGTGCATTCAGTAGCAATTGGCCTCGGAGATAAATCATCCTACAGGTCTGGAGGTCACCTCCTTTACCCCTGAATCTCTTGAGCTGGTGTCTGTTCAGGGCTGTCTCTGCATCCCCAGGCCTGGCACTGCAGGGCACTGCTCGTGTCTCAGACCCCACACACCCTGTGCCAGTGGCTCAGCACGTGAGCACGCTCCCCTTCTGAAAGCAGAAACCAAACCAAAACCGTGTGTCACCTTGCCAAAACTCACAACTCCACCCCAAATCTCATGACCTTTGGAACCCCAGATCCTAGCAGCAAGGCTTTTACCTCTGCCTGGAAGGAATTCCTGTGTGGAGGGCACCCTGTCCCACATGGCCCTGCAAAAAGGGAAATAGGAATGTTTTCACACCAAGGAGCTCTCAGCCCCACTGAAGAGAGCCATTGTGGAGTCACTGCATTATAAAAGTTGTTAAGACCTCTTCCAGACCATAAAATATGCAGCAAAACAGAGTGCCAAATACCAGTCCTGTCCATGGCCCAAGACAAAGAGCTGCCCTGCAAAGCATTAATCCCTGCAGCTGCCTTGAACTATTCATGTCTCTTGGCTTTACATAAGGTGCCATTCCATTCCAGCTACCAGCCTCTCCAAAACACAGATTTGCAGAGCCTTTAACACAATTAAAGGTCNCTGCTGCTGGGGATGGCAGCACCCAGCTCCAGCTGCCCCCAGGGCCAGGTGGGCTCTGGGAGATGCAGAAGCAGCTGCAGAAATGTGGGGAGCATCACGGTTTGCTGAGCTCTGTGCAAAATGCACTCCCAGTCTGGATGCAGGCTGCAGTGTGCCACCTGAGTCACCTGTTAAATGGCTCTGCTGGGATTTTTCATTTTCTCTCACTGGCACTATTAAACATTTCATACATCAACATGAACATGCCATGGATGGGGTGTCCCTTTCCATGGCATCCTTGTTGGTGGCAAGGAAGTTGGAACTACCTGATCTTCAAAGCTCCTTCCAACCCAAATCATTCTCTGATTCTGTGAATATTGGGAAATTTAATCTACAGGCTGGAGAGAAAGCCATGGCCTCTCCTTCTGTGGCAGAAAAGATTTTTAGGGTTTCATCATACAAAGCTCTAAGAAGTAGATTTGAAAAACATCTTCTGCCTGAAGATAAAACATTTGTATTTAAACCAAAGGAACATTTTGTCTTGACACAAGAATGGGGTTTTTTTTATTTCTTGGGTTATTGAAATAAAGCTACAAATTTTAAGCTTGGCCACAGGAAGACCTAAATTTTTTACAAATGTTGGGTTCTGTAGCTAAGGCACACAAACAAACAAACAAACA